>JAJOOR010039714.1:0-10382 GCA_036250505.1 Solanum acaule | reverse complement strand
GATATTCTTCACTTAATCTATTTTCTATATGTTGTCGACTCATAAGCTTCTTCATTATTCTTTCTTACTTCTGCCTTTCTCCCACCCCCCCCCCCCACCCCCCACCCCCACACACAGTTTTTATTGTTCTCTTTAATCTCCATTCTATACAAGTGTTCCGCTTACTCCTTTGGAAATTGACTACTTCTAGATTTCTCTATAGTATACTCCTTTCTCTTTCAATCTTTTGCTCATTTCTTTCTTTTAATGCCGTTTTTTCAATGTCATCGTTTTTGACGTGAACTATTATGCCCATCGGACTTCTGCTTTTGATATTTCAAAGTTTGGGTAAGTGTCCCTGCTACTTTTGGTTTCATTTATTTTGTCTGCTATTCTACTTTGCTATTGTTGTTTAATTATTTTGGACTTTCTTTTGTTCTGAGGTATCAAAGCGAACTTTCTTTAAGGCCACAATCTTCGCAGTATCCCGGTCTCACTCTCTATAAACATTGTTATTATAAGCAGAACATATAAATATACTTTTTGTTGCACTTGTGGTCTAAGATATTAGTTTAAACTTACATGTAAATTTTAGTTTTATTTCCTTTTCATTTGGTCTTCTTACCCTTTTTTTATGTGAATCTTCTTATCAGAAAATTACTGCCAATGAATCTGTGCTTAATATGGCATATGGGTGATACTACTTGAAGCTTGAATTTGTATTGCACCACTTTTGTATGTGATAAAAGATCTTTTTAGATCAAATTGAGTTTTGTTAGATTTTTAGGTAAAACTATTTCTGCCACAAGTGTTTAAAAGAAATTATTTTTTCCCTACGGAAATCTTTTTCGAATAAAAAATTCAGTATATTCCGACGAATTGATTAAACTACTAGCTAGAGCTCTCCTTTCAAAGCTTGGAGTTTGTTAGATCGTGATTTTATCGCTACATAGTTTGTGGGTTCAAGAGTATAATCTGTTTGAAAGAGAACTTTCCGTCCTTATGGTCCCCTCTACCTCGAGGGGTTAAGACTGATCCAATAAAAAAATCTCTCATCTGTTGGTTCCTTTTGAAAGTTCTCCCAGTAATTTATACTTTTTTATGTCCAAGTATGTTCATGAAAGAGCAACACAGAAGGAACTTTTTGATTTAACAATACATAGAAAAAATGTTTCTATTTTTTTTGTTATTGTTCACTTGACACATGTGATCAATTTAATCCAAAATATATTTTTAGCTTGTTATCAATTGTTTTCATTGAGGTATGAGTGGCTGATAGGCCTAGATGTGCTTCATGCGATTGTGTTTTGGTTGTTTTTTCTAATCATTAACATTGTAGTAGCTCAATTAATAGTTGGTCATTGATGCATTTAGTTTTCGTGTTGTGCAGGTTAAATGAAATGTATAAAAATAATCATGAAAACAACGAGCTTTTATTCACACTTCAATTCACGATACTAAAGATGTGTCTTTTTTTTTTATTCTCTAGACTTAGTAGGTCCTTTATTCATTTTGATGAAAATTTATAGAGAAAAATTGGGCTCTAACTTCCAAAGGAATTATGATTTTTCAGCATTAAAAATATACAACCTTAGACTACAATTACTACTGGTGTTTTCCAGCATTATTAGTGGTTTATGAGCTACATATATGTTGCGCAAATATGAATGTTACAAAATGTTAGCATGTTCTTCACCATATTTATTAGAGCAGAGTATTAATTAAACACTAAGTCATATCCGTCTTAATGTTGTAGATGAGACTTCTTTATGAGAACCCACTTCCAAAAAAAAATAAAAATTAGGAGAGTTCCTTTATACATGATGAGGCTAATGGCTTTGAGAAAGTTACATCTGGAAGACATTCAGTTGTATGATGATTATCAACTGACCAAGTAATTTAGTGATTACTGAAGCACATTACAAGCATGAGTTGTATGCTCACTTTAGAAATTTCCATTGATATAACTATTGTTGGCATGGGCTGAAGTAAAACTCTGTAAAAGTAGATCTCTAATATTTTAGAAATTTTCCTTCTCTATGACATTTTAATAAGTGTAATTGAAGGCGCTTTTAAGTGATGAAGAATATTGTTGTTGGCTCTTCTTCAATTTTGATTTCATTGTTGTCTCATCGTATGTACAGTATAAGAAGTACCATTTTCTTAGAGCCAGATTTGTTGCTGCTGATGCAAATATTCAGTAATAAAGTCACTCTTCCTTGGTCATTGAATTCACTTGTGCTAAAAGGCTAAGATGTTGCTATATGGAATGCCAAATTCAAATCATGCAGGTGTACAAGAAAGACAATCAGCTAGGTGTAACCGTGCAATACAACAAAGACCTTATCCTATTTTTTATTCAGTTGCTTCACTTCCCTCGCAAGCCAAAAATTTGAAAACCTAGATAGAGTGGAATTGTACATACTGAGAATTAAATATATCGTATAGATGGTTCTTACCAATGAATGCATGTCTCATATACTGCATGTGCAGTTGTGTTCATCCTTATTTCTTTTAGTTTCAATTAAGAAATGAAGTTTTGCTCCTACTGCCATGCTCTAAATTTGGAGCAGGTATTTGATACAAAAAAAATTCATAAAATATTAAAAGGGAAAATCTGTTGAAGCTAAACTATGATATTGGGCCCGTGCTTAGCACAGGCAAACTCATCTAGTATATATATATATATAAGAGAACCCTATGCCCGTCTATGTGGCGCCACCACAAACAAGGATTCCTTTTTAATTTATTTATTTCCAAAATTAGCCTGTCCTTTCATGAAAAATTGTGACGAACCCTAGGCCCGCCTATGTGGCGCCACCACAAACAAAGATTCCTTTTTAATTTATTTATTTCCAAAATTAGCCTTCCCTTTCATGAAAAATTGTGACTGTTATTAAAAGTTGTGACTTTTATGAAAAATTGTGACTTTTATGAAGAGTTGCGACTTTTATGAAGAGTTGCGACTTTTATGAAAGGTTGACTTTTATTAAAAGTTGCGACTTATATGAAAAGTTGCGACTTTTATGAAGAGTTGCGACATTTATTAAAAGTTCGGACTTTTATGAAAAGTTGTGACTTTTATGAAGAGTTGCGACATTTATTAAAAGTTCTGACTTTTATGAAAAGTTGTGACTTTTATGAAGAATTGAGACTTTTATGAAAGGTTGTGACCTTTCCGAAGAGTTGTGACTTCTCCAAAGAGTTGTGACCTTTCCGGTAAGGCACAATAAACATTTGTTCACACTACCCTTTGTTATCTATAAATAGAGGGGTTCCCTCTCATTTTAAAACAACGAAAATCTGAACTTCTTCTTCTTCTACACAACTAAATATTTGATTCTGAAGTTCTTCTTCTTCTGCACAATTAAATATTTGTGTACTTTTCTCATGTTGAGTGGCTCACTGACACTATTATTTTTGTATCATTACATTGGTGAATAAAATCGTTTCATCCTGAGAGGATCTATTTCTTTAAACCTCGGGTACTAGAGGGAAATGATTTCCTTAAGGAAACATCGTGCATTCAATGAGCTTGATTTTTCCTTTCTGTTTCATTCTATTGTTATAGATCAGGGTATGTTTTTTTTACAATGACTAATTTATGCTTATGATATTAATTGTTGTTTTTGAGTACATATATTTCTTTACAACATTCTCCAAAGAAATCTTTTCTTCTCCAAGAGATCAAGCCTAGAAATTTATATGATATTTTGTTGTTGTCATAAGAATGTTAATATTAACAGGAGTAAAAAAAAAAATCTAAAGTCAAATGATAGAACTAAAACTAGCAATTAATTACAATTGTATGGTACACAATAATGACTATTCTCTCGCACCAAAGTACTCTTTTGAACTTTTTTCCCACTATCTCTTACTTCTCTTTCACCCTTTTCAAGGATCCTTAATGTTTTGTTCGTGAAAACTTCAATTCCCAAACACCATCAGAACTATATTACATATGAAATTTGGATTTTGGAATATTGCATTTTAATTTTAAAACACATAATGACTACATATTACTTATTGGTATATCATATGATTATGGAACCTTTGCTCTTGATAAACACATTAGTTATATATATATATATATATATACACACTAACGAAATTTGCAAAGAAGAAAATTGAGAAAAATATTTATGTGACTCTCTAATTAAAGACACTATGTAACCATGCATATAGATATGATAAAACTAAACCAACCATTGTAATATTTCAAAAGAAAATTAATGAATCTGTAAAATGAAATTATGTAAACTAGGAGAAAAAGTGGAATGATTTGTAATTTTGCCTTTTCTTTTAATAAAACAAATGGTAAACTACAATTCAATAACCTCTATACTCTTGAAAATAGATTTATATAAAATTGCTATAACATCAAAATTAAGGAAAAGTTCTATTCTAATAAGTTTTAAAGAAACATAATATAACTGCGCGAAGCGCGGGCCCATTTACTAGTATATAATAAAGGAGAAATATAGACAAGGTAATGTGGCACCTCTCTATGACCTCTATTTGTATTTGTACTTTTTCTCATTTTTTCTTATTTAAATTAATTATTGTATTATAAAATCAAATTACTTAATTTATTACAAATAAAAATTTATTAATTGAGTAACATTTATAACAAAGACTCTTCACATTCTTTTTTATCTTTGGTAGTCTCACTTCTAATCATAAAATGATAATATATTTTAATATTTAAAGTGTTTTTCTCTTTATTATTTAATTTATTTACAAGGAGTAATTACCCATGACCTACACCTCTTTAATTTTTATTTTTAATAATATTCAAGACTCATAATTTTCATGTCCATAACCTCCAAAAATTAATTTGTAAGTGTATGATGTCTTATGGTATTCCTATATTTTGCCTATATAAACTCATATTTAGTTTCATGGATATTCACATTCAAGATTATCCTTTCCCTTCTTCATCATATTGGTTTGTGAATTAACTAAAATGTAACCAAAAAAAAAAGTACATGAAGGTGATAAATATTTCATTCCCAAGTCTTTCTTTTCGTTTTCTACATTTTGCCTATCTAAATTCATATTTAATTTCATGAAAATTCACATTCAAGACATATTTTCTCTTCTTTGTCATATTAGTTTGTGAATTAACTAACATGTAGCGAAAAAAGAAGTACATCAAAGGTAAAAGATATTTCATTCTCAAGTCTCTTTTTATTTTTATTTATTTGAATATGCTTTCTTAATATTTTATTTATGTATGTATTATCATTCTCCAAGCAAGTATAATTAAAAAAAAAAACTTTGTAATAATGAACAATGTGTTGTTAGTATGTGATTGTTCTCTTTAATAGTCAATTTGCTGAATATAATATAGTTTGATTACAATATGTGTGAGATTTCAAGAGATGATTATTATTTATTGTTAGTACAATTGAAAAAATTATTTACAGATAATATTACATATAGTTTAGATTTCTTTCTTTCTTTTGGTATGATATTTTATTTATTCTTCATAATTATGTTTTTTTATTCAATTGGTAGCATATAATGAAGAGTTTGACATATGGAGTACAGAATATGATGACGGATCTACTTACAAAGGAAGATAAGAGAAGAAAAGCAATTTTTGAAGCATAATTAGGGATTATTTTTTGCAAGAATTTTGTTTTTTTTCTTTGACTTGTATTGGTAAAGTAGCTACTTTTGCTAGAACTTTCTAAACTTTAGATTGTATAAGTAAGTTAACTACATGTATTGGCAATGCTACTAATTTGGTTCTTTACTATTCTATTTTTTTTTGTTATGAAGCATAATTAATATAAATATCTCATTTAAAAAAAAATAAAAATTATGATGATAATGAGCTTCATTTTTATTATGCTTGCAAGAAAATAATTAAGAATAAAATATTAAATTCTATGATGTCTATTTTTTTTTGTATGTAACAATCTATTTTCGTAACTATTCTTTTTTTGTTTGAAATATATTTATATTTTAATTTTTATGTAGTCACCAATCATTTTATTGTTTTGTTCATTATTGTATTTCTATCCCTTATTTTCACATTTATTTATTATTTATTTATTTTACAAATAAAATTAATACATGATTATTAATGCAATTAATATCTAATGAAATTCATAAATCATGTCTCTTCATTTTACTTGTAACTTCTACTCTTAAATATTTTTATAAGTTTTTCATGTTTCTTTTGCATAATTTTTATTAATATTCTAATTAATGTTTAAAAAATTAATAATAAGGACACAATGAAGAACTTCAAAAGTATTTTTTAGGAAATCAGAATTTGTATAGGCGATTGTAAAAAATATGTATACAATATATTGTTATTTCAAAATATGATCTCTATTTCATTTACTTCACCATGGTAAATAATTTATTCTACTATATACATATGAATAGTTTGCACTTAAAAGAAGTAAAATAATTCAATTTTATATAATTTTAAAAAGATGAAAAAATGTATGAGAATATCAATATTGTTTATATATCTGATACTAACATGCATATAGATATTGTATTATTATTTTCCAATAAATATTTCTCATAGCCACGCGAAGCACAAACAATTTTCCTAGTATAATATATATTACATAAAAAGTTTAGTAAGTAAGAAACTTGAAATTAAGTAACGGCAATCTTATTGTAAAGAAGACGACAATATGTAATAGTAGTAATGTTGATAATAAAATATATAATTTAAAATAGTAAAAATGATAATTAAAGATGATAATCATAAAAAATAATAAAAATTAAAGTAATATAGATAATTACTATAGCAATAGAAATAAATGGAAAATAATAGCGAATTATAAAGTATTGGACTTATTAGCAATTTAGAAGCTCAATGAAATAAATTAGAAGAAAGGAGAGACAAAATTTGGTGTCAACAATAGAAAATTAAATCTTTTAGTGAAGTACTATAACCCATAAAAACACATTTAGTAGACTGTACAAAAAATTTATTGCGCTGCGAAGGAGGCAAATGCACAAAACAAACACAACCAAATGTATGAAAATCACTATAATTAGGATTTTGGTGATAAAGACGAAAATTTGGAGACTCAAGATTTAGCACTTTAGATGACAATCTATTAATTAAATAGACAGCAATAGACAAAGCTTCCACCCAGTATTTAGATGGTACATAGGACTCAATCAATAAAGTACTATTGGCATCTAAAAGATGGCGATTTTTTTGTTCAGCAACTCCATTTTGTTGTGGTGTATATGGGCAAGAGCGTTGTGAGACACTTCCTTTGTCAAGCAAGAATCTTTTGAATTCATAAGACATATATTCTCCACTAAAATCAGATCTTAATAATTTGATGCATGCAGAAAATTGAGTCTCAATGTAAGCCAAAAATGTCTTGAACATGGAAAATACCGGAAAAATAATTAAAGTGCATATCTTAACCTTTATGCACAAAATAATTTTTCTCATTTAAAAGAAAATTGAAGGGGTGCAATGCTTGAATGCACTTGCGAAGAAAATAAAAATAATCTTACCTATCCAAGGAAATATTACTATAGAAAATATACTCGAACATATTAAACTAGTACTAATTCATCCCAAATCTCTTTTGTCACATGATAAAATAATGCTCTTTTTCTTTTCTTTTTTTCAATAAAAAGAACACAGAAAATAGAAGTAATTTCCTTACCATAGAAAATACCAAACATAAATTTCTTAAGCTTATTATCTCCTATATTCAGATCAGCAAATCAGAAATAATGAAAGATGAAAAGAAAAAGAAAAGAACAATCCAAGTCCACAGAACCCACTATGTGTCCTTAAGAAATTTAATCCCCTCAAGTACCCGAGGTTGTAGATTAATTCCTCCCAAGATAAAACGGATTAACCATTAATGAAGTAGCGGTACCTCAAACTTTGATAATTTCAACGAACTCAAAAAGACAGCAACGAATCACACACATACACGATCGATCAATTTTGTTTTGTAAGAAATGTAGGCAAACGAAGGGAAGAATTCGATGCAGAAATGAGAGAAAGCCTCTCTTTTTATAGCCAGCAAAGGGTAAAGGTCACAACTCTTAGGAAAAAGACAACCTTTCAAAAAGGTCACAACCCTTTGAAAAGGCACAACCTTTCAAACGGTCACAACCCTTTAGAAAAGACACAATCTTTCATAAAGGTCACAACCTTTCGGCAAAGTCACAACCCTTCATTTCCTGTGCACACCTTTAAAACCCAACATTAACTTAATATATTCATATTTCATTGTCTTTTTGTGTTGTTGGAGATATATAGTAGAGAAAGAATAAAACATGCAGTTTCAACCTAGTCATATTACTTAGCAAGAATATCGATGAAGATCGAAAGAACCTTTAAATTAAAAGAACTCTAATAATAATATTCATCATTTTTACAACTTATATTATTTTTTTAAAATACTATTTAAATATATTCTTAGAGTAATATTTAGGTGATGTTCATAATTCAGTACTCATTAATTGATAAATAATACACATGTAACACTCATATCAAGAGATTAATAATTACTGAAAGAGAAAGTTTTTAAAAAATGAAGAATTAATTATGGCAAAAAAAGATTCAATTTGAATTAATAAAGAATAACAAATAAATAAGAACGAATGGAAAAGAAAAAAAAAACTAAATAAGCACCTCACACATCATGTTTACAATTAATATTGTATGATTCTTTGTCAGATTGTATCTAGTGGTGGATTCAGGATTTTAATGTGGTGGATGCTCCAAGAAAAGTAAGTCTTTAAAAATTTCAAAATAACACCATAATGGGAATTGAACGTGCCCACAACAAATACAACATACAACTTGAACACCCACAAACAACCACTACACCAAGCACCTACTTGTTGCATGGGTGCTCGCTATTTAATTTTATGTCATTTTTTCAAATTTCTATATAAATATATGATAGTTTGATATGAGATTAATGGGTGCTCGAGCATCTGGAGTCTTCAATATGGGTCCACCCCTGCTTGTACGTTATGGTTTGTAAACACTTTCGACATGATGCAGAATTTCGCTCTGACCCTTGCCTAGCACATTGTTGATTCCACTAGTGTGAGGTGTGCCTTGTGCCAGGAGCATAGAGAGATGAAGAATCATGAATTTGTACCTTCCTCAGCAAATAACTCCGAACAAACCAACCTCAAGATGCAAGCTCTATGAAAACTCCTCTATTCATTTAGTATATCAGGTAGCATATACTTTTCAATTGAGTATATCACATAACAGTTTATAGAGTACCAATTTAGTATATCACATAACAATTTATAGAGTACATTGCTGGCAAAGTGAACCTTGAAGCTTAGTTATACATGAACACACAAAATGGTCATTGTTTTTTTATGCACATATTAGGACAAATAATGTCTTGGACAGCAAACGAGTCGTGGTATTTGCACTCTTTTTGTTTAAGTGTTGCAAAAGTCCTTATTACAAAAAAATATAGGTATTATTGCACCTTTAATATTCACATTATTTTAGAGAGAGAAATTCTTATACAAATTTTAATTGAATTTTGTTTTTATTTAAGTTAAAAATACAGATTAAATATTATATATAGATAAATCAAGGAATTAAATATTAATTATTTTATATAATATTAACGTAATGATCTAAATATAATTTAAATTATCAAGCCAAATAAAAAAGAAGAAGGATTGGTAGTGTCCTGGTCCGAGTTTAACAAGGTTTTTGTTGAAATAAATACAATATTTTGTAGTATCCTAGTCCTACCCAAAGAAGGATTTAATGAAGTTAATATTGGTGAGTTAAATTAAGGTTTTTGTTGAAATTAATACAAATCTTGGTAGTGTCCTTGTCAAAGAAGGATTTAGTTAAGTTAATTTTGGTGAGTTAAACTAAGGTTTTTGTTGAAATTAATACAAATCTTGGTAGTGTCCTAGTCAAAGAAGGATTTAGTGAAGTTAATTTTGGTAAGTTAAACTAAGGTTTTTGTTGAAATTAATACAAATCTTGGTCAAAGAAGGATTTAGAGAAGTTAATTTTGGTGAAACAAGGATTTTTATTTGTGCTATAAATACAAGACGAAAAGCTCTCCCCTCACTCTAACTCTAAAAGTCTTGACACAAAACGGAAAAGAATATATATATGGCGGAAAACAAAACATGGTGGAGTTTTTCAGGGCGGCGTCTTACAAGGGATGAGATGAAGAATATGCCGGAAAAGTATCGTCGGTTTTTGTTGCTATTATTCCGAATCTTGGTGGTGTCGTAGTCGAAGAAGGCTTTATGGCGTTAATTTTGGGCGACACTAAGGTTTTTGTTGAAATTAATATATATCTGGTGGTCCACAAAACATTTCGGAGTTTTTTTGGGCGGCGTCTTACAAGGGATGAGATGAAGAATATGCCGGAAAAGTATCGTCGGTC
>JAJOOR010039713.1:0-11415 GCA_036250505.1 Solanum acaule | reverse complement strand
CCGATATGGGGATGCGAGTTCATATTAACTCAAGTCTCCATAAACCATGTAGCCATCATGGGTAGTAAATGATCATACTTTTTAGATGACTCCTTAAGATGCTTTTAGCATAGACTAGTGGATCCACTAAGTTAAGCGTTCTATATGATGGCAAAGTATAGTACAGTTCTGGCAGCGTGGGCAAGACGCTATATCACCACTTATGCTCATAGTGGTGGTTGTCGGTTAGAGAATCTCCCACAGAAACTATATTATTTTATTATATGAGTAAAGTTGAGTTTGTTACTGCATTTCCTTTAACGAACTAAGTTGCTTTTTACTGTTTTATAAAGCTTTTTCATATATTGCATGTGTTCATTGCTTTATTCTGAGTTAAGTTATTCATGAGTTGAGAAGATCCAAGGTAAGAGTTTCTTTCTGAATCTTTTCAAGCCTATGTATTGTTTAGCATTCCAATTCGCATACTCGTACATTCAATGTACTGATGCCAATTGGCCTGTATCGTCTTATGATGCAAACACAGGTAACCAGGATCAGCATCCAGCGCCTCGTTGATCCAGCTTGAGCACTCAGAGTCTGTGGTGAGCCTCCTTGCATTCTGAGAACTCCTTTTTTTGCTTTCTAGTCTTTCAGATGTTAGGATGATCGGGGGTCCTGTCCCGAAATCCCTCTTTGTTTTAGAGGCTTCATAGACAGTCAGTTATTAGTTCTTTAGTCTTCTCATTTTATCTTATGTTAAGACTTCGGTTGCCATTTTGGCCAAGTTGAATGTTTAATTCTTCTAACATTCTAAGTTATATTATTAAGCTATTTGAGTAAGTTCAATTGATCATGTATTCATGCTTAGAGTCTTCCGTTGAGTTAAGTAAGTCAGGCCAAGGGTTCGCTTGGGGCAGGCAATGGTCTTCGAGTGCCAGTCCCGCCCAGGGTGTAGGCTCGAGGTGTGACAATTTTGACCAATGAATTTAAAATTTCTTAAGTATTAAGGTTAGGTCACTAGATATAGCACCTTGAGTTCCAAAAAGAATTAAAGTGAATTCATTCAAGTCATTCCTAGGTTCTTCTAAGTTTTGGGTCAACTTAAAATGACCATAACCTTAAGTACGTAATGATTTAGGTGGGATACAAGATATCAAATGAAAGATCTCTGAGTCCTCTTTCCAACGCCACCGAGTTTGTTAATTTCCGAGTTTGTATGAGGGAGATATGCCTTTTTTAAGTCAGGTTGTCCATTTAAGGAAAGTTACCCGAAAATTGGAGGGGTATTTTAGTTTTTTCCTTACCCCACTTATTCTAAACGCGAATTTCACCCAATTAAGGGTCTAAACTGATTAGAATCAGTTTCATTCATCCCCAGAAGTGTTTAGAGTTTTAGAGAGAAGATTCAAGAGGAGAAAAAGTTCAAAGTTTCAAGGTTCGTTCAAGAAATTCAAGATTTCGCCAAGAACCTAGTTTTTTGAGGTATGTAAGCTTCTATAGTGTTGGGTTCGTCACACACCAATCATGAGTTTCTTCTGCGAATCTATCCATAAATATTGAGCAATTTAATTTCTTGATGAGTTCTTGATAAGTGTTCTTGAAGTTTCCATATCGATTAAGCTTTGATATAAGATTCTACTTGGGTCAACTTCAAACGATCATATCTCTTAGAATATAAAGAGTTACGTGGGCCATAACCTATCAAATTAAAGGTATTTGAATCTACTTTCCAAGGCTACCAATTTCACGTCATCCAATTTTTGAGTAATAAGTTATGACTATTTTTGTAACCTATACAATGTTGTTACGAATTAGCCAACGGGAAAACATTAAAAATGGTTGTTTTTTTTTACCTCCAAGAAAACCCTAAACGAATTTCTTGACTAATAAAAGGCTCAAAACAATCAGATTTTCATCTCTTAATCTACCATTCTCTTCTCTCTCAAATCCTAGGGAAAACCCCTAAGGAAAAATCAAAGTAGAAGACCCCATTCAAGATTCTTTCAATCTTTTTCAAGATTCTTCTTCAAGGTAAGTGTTTCTCCAAGAATTCCATTTTTTCAACTCAAAAGCCTCCATACAATTATGAATCACTAATGAAAATCATAATTCTTGTCCATAGAGATTTCAAGAAACTAATTCAAGAATCTCAAGAAAGGTTTTCTTGATCGTTTACCTTCAAGCTAGGGTTTCAGGGCTTCTAATCAAGATCTTCTTCAAGATTTTTTAAGATTATTCAAGAACCTTGTTCTTCCAGGTATGTAAGTCTATCATAGTGTCGGACTAGTTCGTCCTGACGCCCTATATCTACTTTCAAATCAGTAAAAGAGAAATCTAGAATTCTACCCCTAAATTTTAGTATTCTTAAGATAAGTTGATTTTGAGTTCATGGTTCTTTTTAAAAAATTATTCCTAATTATTGAGTTTCTATATTGCTATTGAGATGCTTGAGTTGATTTGTTTATGTCTATATTTCAGCATGAACCTTATTTTGAGTTGTAAATCTTGAGAATTTTTTCAAAGCCAACAATTGAGTTTTAAGCTAAGTTTTAGGGAGTAAGTATGAGAATGAAAGAGTCGTATACTCGAGTTCTATATTGTTATGTATACCCTCGATTCAAGTCATTCATGCTCATAATTCCATATGAACTTCATAATTTGAGCATCTTTGAGAGGAGTAGTATCTTCAAGTACTAAGTCTTGAGTATTGAGTTCCTAATCACTTTTGAGATTTTATTCCTAATCATGGGACTATTACATATTACCCATGGAGTCCATGAGTTGAGTTGTTCATGCCCGTAATTTCGCATGAACCCTATGAGTTGAACATTCTTGAGATGAGTAGTATCATGAAGTCCATGATTTGAGTTGTTCATGCCGAACCCTCTGAGTTGAGCATTCTTGAAATAAGTAGTATCATAAAGTCCATGAGTTGACTTGTTCATGCCCATAATTCCACATGAACCCTCTGAGTTGAGCATTCTTGAAATAAATAGTATCATTGAAGTTCTTGAGTTCTGAGTTGTTGAGTTACGAGTATTGAGTTCTATCTATGGTTATTGAAAATCTTGAATTGATTCGTTCATGTCCATAATTCGGCATGAAACCTATTGTAAGAAGTCTTTTTACAAATTGTTTTAAAACTTAATTTTAAAGACTTGAGCATTGAGCTTGAGAAAGAGTAGAGTCGAGTTCATGTTTCTTTTCAAAAGATTATATGGGAACTAAGTATTCCCAAAGAGTAAATGTTTTCATATTTAAAAGAGAAGGAAACTGAGATTTCCAAAAGAGTTTTGAGCAGTTTGAGTAACATATCTTTTTAGAGAAAGATTTTGAGTAATAATCTCAAACTACAGAAAGAGTTATGTTTTTAAACATATGATCTAGTTACATTTTGGGAGTAGTATTGAGCACCGATATGGGGACGAGTTTGAGTTTAGATAATTCAAAGTTTTCATAAACCGTGTAGCCAGCATGGGTAGAAAAGGGTCATACTTTTTAGATGATTCCTTAATGCTTGTAGCATAGACTAGTGGATCCACTTAGTAAGTAGGTTCTATACCCTGGTAAAGTATAGGACGGCCCTGGCAGCGTGCGACAAGATGTTGTATCATCACATAGCTCATAGTGATGGTTGTCGGTTAGAGAAACTCCCACGGAGATATTTTGTATTCTTATATACAGAGAGTTTACTTTGTATTTTCATATACAAGCAGATTTTATCTTGTATCTTTGCATAAAAACTGAGTTACTATTGCATTTTTCAATACATTGAGTTGTTTTCTACTGTTTTAAAAGTTTTCCATATATTGCATTTGTATTGTTGTTTTATATTGAGTTGAGTATCCAGAGTTGAGTATCTAGAGTCGAGTATCTTATTGTTGAGTCAAGCCTTATTTCACTGAGTTGAATATCTTATCATTGAGTTGAGCCCTATTTTCTCTGAGTTGAATTGAACTATGTTTCTTTGAGTTGAGTTGAGTTGAGTGAATTGAGAAGAGGTAAGTATGTTTCTATTCCACCGGTTCAAGCTTATGTTTATGTTTTAGAATTCCCCTTGCATGCTCGTACATTCCATGTACTGAGCCATTTGGCCTGCATCGTTTCATGGTGAAGATACAGGTACTTTGGATCATCAACAGGCATTTCGTTGATACCACATGCAGTTCGAGTTAGCTATGGTGAGCCTCCTTGCTTATGAAGGGTTCCACTTGTACTTTCAGTTATAACAATTGTTAGGATGTTGTGGGTCTCGTCCGACTTCCATCTTTGTCATTTAGAGGCTTCATAGATAGACAATAGAGTTTCAGAAGTTTGTTCATTTATTTTGTTAAATGTTTTAAAGACTTAAGTTGCCTATTTTATGGCGAGTTAAATATATTATTTTTATTCAGTTTTTAATTCTTATGTATGCTTGAGTTAGTCTTCCGCTTGTAGTCAGCCAGGATGAGGGTTTGCTTGGGACCAACAATGGTTCTCGAGTGCCGGCCATGTCCAGGGTGTAGGCTCGGGTCATGACAATCATCACATTTTGCTTATGAACATTTGTCTTTAGTTCAAGAAAAAGAGGGTGTTGGTATTGCTTCTTCTTCACTTCAAACACTAGTGATGATTCAACAACATTCATCACTACAACTCCACCTTCATTGGAATCTAGCAAACGGACTCCCAAACGTGCAAGTCTGTGCACATCTTTAACCAATTCTTGCTTGCCTTCCTCAACATGAGCAGTACTTCCCATAGACAACCTGCTCAAAGCATCAACAACCATGTCACACCCCTATTTTTTCCTCAAAATTGAATGTTTTGAAAGAAAAGAGTTTTTCCAATTAAAGTGTCATTATGAAAAGGGATTATTTTTATTATTCAGAGTCGCCACTTGGAATTGAGTTTTGGTGTTCCAAGTCACCTTATTCAAATCCCTAATCAAAAGGAAATTTGACTCTTTATTTTTATTGGTCTGCAAACTAGAAATTTGGGTAAGGAATTCTATTGACCGAGGGGAAGGTGTCAGGCACCCCTCGAGTCCCGTGGTTCTAGCATGGTCGCTTTATTGACTCTATATGACTTGAATTAATTTTTGGATATTATTTTTTGGGCACATAAATTTATTAAAACAAAATAAAGTAAAATTAAATGATGGACATTTACAAATTTGAATCTTGAAACGACCTTAATTTCTTTTTCTTTTCCTTCTTTTTGCATGCATTTGTATTTTTTTTTTGTTATATTATTATGGATAGAGTATATAGATGCATCTAATCGTTAGGAATTAAGATTTATGTAGGAATGAGATTTTTTAGAGTTCGAGTAATTTTAGGATTGCTTTTGTAGTTGGATTTAAAAATAAATAGTTGGATTATAATAGGAGGTAGAATTTTATGGGAATTAGGATTAATTTTAGAAACAGAAAATTCTAAAGAAATTAGACCAATTTCTGGAAAATAATTTCTTTTCATTTTTTTGTTCTGTACGTTTTTTTTATTCCCTTTTCATTTATTTTTTTTCAACACTAGGTTTCTCTTTCCTCTTACCTTTATATTTATTATTATTTTTTTTAATTTTTTTCTTACTTTTTTTTTTTTTTACATTCTGTTTCTACTTTCCCTTCTTACTTTTTATTTTAATTTTTTTGTGTTATGTTATGCTTTTGTTTCTTTCTTTTTTCTTTTGTTTCATTATTTTTTCCTAACGTTGTTCTTCTTTTTTTTATATATTTTCTTTTTTGACATTCTGTACATTTTATTTTATTTTTCTTTTTGATCTATTTTAATTTAATTTTTTTCGTAGCTTCTCCTTATCCTAACAAGTATATTATTATTGTTTTTGTTGGCACTCAAAAGATCAAGACAACACACATATTATAGCATAAAACATAATTTAATACTTTTGTAAACACGACCAAACAAAGAATTCATTCAAATTAGTAAGACACGAACACAAAAACTTTGATAATTAATTAAGGAAAAAGAGCGAAGAATGGACTCTTAAGCATGTAAGAAATACTCACATGTCATATAGCATGTTCGGATATATTTCAGTACACAACATTAATAATATTAACAGATTAAACACATACGAAATCTGAACTTCAATATATTGGAATTAATTCTTGCATAATCATGACATAAAACTCATACAAAATAAAATGAATTTAAGTGTTACCTCTTGTGAAAATTATTTCACGAGAAGAAAGGGTTCAGAAACCACGAACTCGAAAATTACGAAAGTGAACCTCGACCTCAGCTTTTGTTTGTGAGTGAAAGAAAAATATAAATAAAATGTGAGTATGTTTGCTGATTTTTCCTTCTTTTTTTTACTGATTTTTTTCTTTGGTTTTGTGCGTGTCTGTGTTGCTGCCTTTTTTGAATGTTTGTTTTTTGGTGATGTGCAGAATTTTTTGATTTTCTTCCTCCCTTTCGTTGCTGTGTGTGTTGTGTATATGCAGGAGTGTGGGTGTTGTGTGTGTCGTGTGAGGGAGTGAGGGGGAAAGTGGGGTGAAATGGTGTGAGGAAGTGGGGTAGTGGGGTAGTGTGTAGGTATATATAAATATAATTACTAACTATTTATTTTTAATTAATATAAATTTAAGAAAAGTTAAATAGCTAATTAAATATATAATTAAGAAACACTAGTTTATTTATTAAATATACATTAAAAGAAAACATATATTTTTTGAACATTTTCTTCTCTTTTGAATAAATTGAAAACAAAACTTAACTTAAAACATGACCCTATTTTTGTGGTTTTCAAATATTTTTACACTAAACTTACTAAAATATGATAAAAATCAAAACATTTAATTTAAACGTAAAAGAAATATTTAACCACTAAAATTTGTATTTAATATCAAGTTCGGTCAAAAATTACGTGTCTACAAACCACATTAGCCTTACATGGGTGATAGAGGATACTCATGTCGTAATCCTTGAGTAACTCTAACTCTTCGTTGTCTGAGATTAAGCTCTTTGTGACTGAATACATACTGGAGATTATTTTGGTCGGTGAAAACATCTACATGAATACATTAGAGATAGTGACGCTATATTTTTAAAGCAAATACTACCGCTGCCAACTCGAGATCATAAATAGGGTGATTGTTCTCGTGAAACTTGAGTTGTCTAGAGGCATAGACTATAACCTTACCATTTTGAATCAATACACAACCAAGTCCAACTCTGGACGCTTAGCAGTAAACAACAAAACTTTTTGTACCCTCCGATAGGGTCAACATAGGGCATTAGTCAACCAAGTTTTCAATTCCTGAAAGCTTTTCTCACAAGATTCATACCATTGAAACTTAACTTTTTTCTCAGTCAACTTAGTCAAAGGGGCTAAAATAGATGAGAACCCCTCAATGAACCTTCTATAGTAACCAACCAATCCTAAAAAAACTCCTTATATCAGTTGGAGATGTGGGTCTGGGCCAGTTCTGCACTAATTTAATCTTCTGAGTGTCAACTTGAATCCTTTCACCTGATACAATGTGGCCTACGAATGCCATGAACTCAAGCCAAAACTCACACTTGGAAAATTTAGCATACAACTCTCTACCCTTGAGAGTTTGGAGGACTATTCTGAGGTGACTAGCATGGTCCTCCTCACTCCTCGAATAAATCAGTATGTCATCAATAAATACAATAACAAACATGTCAAGATACAACTTAAACACTCCGTTCATAAGATCTATGAACGATGTAGGATCATCAGTCAAACCAAAAGACATAACAAAAAACTCATAATGACCATAACGGGTCTTGAATGTTGTCTTCGGGATGTCACTTTCTCTTACTTTCAACTGATGATAGTCGAATTAGAGGTCTATCTTAGAAAATAAAGTGGCACCCTAAAGTTGGTCAAAAATATCATCAATTATCGGAAAAGGATACTTATTCTTTATAGTGACCTTGTTTAACTGGTGGTAATCGATACATATCCTAAAAACCCATCTTTCTTTCTCACAAATAAGTCTGGAGCGCCCCAAGATGAGATACTAGGTCGAATGAATCCCTTATCAAAAAGGTCTTTCAACTGCTCTTTTAACTTTTTTAACTCAGCTGGAGCCATTCTATATGGCGGAATAGAGATAGGTCGAGTATCAGGAAGAATGTCTATGCCGAAGTCTATTTCTCTCTCGGGGGGACTCCGAGAAGATCATCTAGAAAGACCTCTAAAAACTCACTCACAATTGGAACTGACTGAATAGGCGGTGTCTTTATACTAGAGTCAATAACTCGGACTAAGTGATAGATGCACCCCATAGAGACTAACTTTCTGGCCTTAAAGTACAAAATGAAATGACCCTTAGGCACCGCTGAACTATTCCTCCATTCTAAGACATGCTCATTAGGAAACTGAAACTTGACTACTTGAGTTCTACAATCAACTGAGGCATAACAAGCATAAAGCTATTTGATACCTTGAATAACATCAAAGTCTACCATGTCTAGCTCGACTAAGTTAGCCATGGTGTCCTTGTGTTTGACAGAGTTGGTACAATCACGTTAAACTCTCTTCTAGAATATACTCACAGGTGTGGAAATACTGAAGGGCTCAATAAGTCGTTCGGGAAGAATATAGAACCTCATAGCTACATAAGAGGTCACAAAAGATAGACTCGCACCTGGATCAAGTAATGCATAAACCTCAAAAGTAAAGAATTTGATCCTACCAGTGACAACGTCTGGTAAATTCTCCTGCTTATGGTGACTTGTTATAGCATATAAACGGTTTGCTCCTCCGCATGTCCCTGAAGTAGCTCTTCTTGGAGCAGCTCTGTCTACCAGAGCCGCTGAAGAAGATTGGGCACTGTTACCCCATTACCTTGCCTGTTCTTAGGGCACTCTCTCATGAAGTGACCTGTCTGTCCACACTTAAAGCAGCCATTGGAGCCATCTCCACCACTACTTATATTAGGCTTATGATACTACCTTTGTTCTATATCAAATGAACTTTTAAATTTTCAACGCCAATTCTCTTGTTATGATCATGGTATAGACATTGAAATTTTGTTGGAATAAATCTTAGGAGAGTATAATCTTCAGATTTGTACTCAGAATCTTGATAAATAAAATTATGTTTTTTTGTGGTTGTAATTTATTTTTTGTCACTTTAAAATTTGTTGCTAACACAAGGTATTTTCTATTATTTAATTATCCTATATAGAAATGGAAAGTTGATGTGATACATAATTTTATTCTATTTTACAAATGAGTAAATTTTTCATAAAAGTACTACTTCTAATATCTTCAACTGAATGAGATATTAGATGATCAAGGTGTTTTTCTCAAAGAAACAAAGAGCATTGGAGAAGAAGTTGTGAAGGTGTTTGAAAAGCAATTTAAAGAGAGCACTTTTAATGAAGAATATGCAATACTTGATTGCATACCTAAAGTAATCACAGTGTACCAGCAGAAATCATGGACAAAATTGTTAAAAATTAGTGCATCTTAACTGTTTTTTAAAATGCTTACTTCTGCCTGTTTAGTTTACTGAGTCAAATAAATCAGTTTCTATTTCGTAGGAAGTCTACCTAGATAGGAGTCTTAGTAAGTTACTCGAGTTATTTTAGGAGTTGAAGTTAGTGGAACAGTTTATATAGCTGCTGCGTAATTTCTGTAAATCACAGCTTCAGGAATAACATTCTCTCTGTTCTATTTCCGTTATACTCCAAGCTTCTTCTTTATCTGCTTATTTTTTGTTTTATGGTATCGGAGCAAGTCGTTGATCTGATTATTATTTTCATCTTCTTGTCTATCAAGTTTTATTAGTCTTGTTGGAGGAGATTGAAATTTGCAGAGAAAGAAAAAAAACATGTGCAGTATGGAGTCGGTAAATGGGGGAAACAGTTCAAATGCCCAGTTTGGTGTCGAGAAGCTTGTAGGGACAAACTACAAGTACTGGAGGATGTGTATGGAAGCTTATCTTCAAGGTCAAGACATGTGGGATCTTATTGTTGGTGCTGAAGCAGAAATTCCAGCAAATGCTGCGGAAAATGCAGAACCACAGAGTAAATGGAAAATTAAATGTGGTAAAACACTCTTTGCTTTGAGGAATTCAATTGGCAGAGAGCTCATCGACCATGTACGTGGTGTTAGCTCACCAAAAGAAGTTTGGGAGATACTTGAGAGATTGTTTACAAAAAAGAATACTGCAAGGCTACAACTGCTGGAAAATGAATTGGCAATGCTAACACAAGGAGGCATGTCTATTTCTGAATATTTCTTACGAGTTAAAGGAATTTGTGCTGAAATTTCAGAATTAGATCTTGATGAGAAGATCGGTGAAGCAAGATTGCGGTGATTTCGTATTCGAGGATTGATGAAGGAATACAATCCGTTCGTTACCTCCATTCAGGGTTGGACAAAGCAACCTTCGGTTGAAGAATTTGAAAACTTGCTTTCCAATCAGGAGGCATTGGCAAAGCAAATGGCAAAAAGCTTTGAACCAGATGCAGCTCTCTTTTCAAAGGATAAAAATAAAAAGAAAATCATATCCTCGGAAAGCAGGAACAATGAAAAAAGATCCAATGGTGAAAAAACTACCGGTGGCAACTTTGAGAATAAAAAGTGTTATAGATATGGTAAAATTGGGCACATCAAGAAAAATTGTAGAGTGAGGATCTCAAATGCAAATGTTGCAAGTGAAAATGATGGAAACAAGCAACTCAAATGGGAGCAGTGCTTCACTATAGAATTAGATGAACAAAAGAATGATGATGTAGTTCAAGCTCTCTACAACAATGATAGTTGCACACAAGAATGGATCATTGATTTTGGTTGCTCTCATAATGTAACTGGAAATGATTCCCTTCTTTCAGAGTTGTGCCAACATAACAGAGAACGAGTTGTTGTTACAGTGGATAACTCGACATATCTAGTAGCTAATGAAGGAGTCCTGAAGATTGACGTTGGAGCTATAGGGGCTGACAAGTTGAATGATGTATTTCATGCTCCAGGTTTGAAGAGAAACTTAGTTTCAGTTTCTCAAATCACTGATTCTGGAAAATGTATTCTATTTGGTCCAAATGATGTGAAAGATTCTGGACAACGTGAAGAACATATCTGCTGATGTTGTTCTTACGGGTGAAAAGAAAGGTTCGTTGTTTGTCATGGTAGTACGAGAAGCCTATGTGAAAACGACAAGTCAACAGATAGCACAGCAATTTGGCATGCTCGACTAGGGCACTTGGGATACCAATTGTTGAGGCAAATATGTTCAAAGAAACTGGTGGATGGTCTACCAGCTCTGCAAAATATTCATGAAGATGTAGGGTGTGTTTGGTATGATGTTTTCTAATTTTCTCATGTTTGGTTGGGTTAAATGTTTTCCAAATCAACTCATTTTCCTCAAATTTAAGGAAAATGACTTCCCTTCAAAACTTAAGGAAAACATTTTCCAAAACTCTCTTCCAACTTCAAAATTTAAGTTTGTTTT
>JAJOOR010039711.1:0-10346 GCA_036250505.1 Solanum acaule | reverse complement strand
AGGATATTTTCTCTCAAGTTTGGAGAGGGTTTTTGGGAGACTTGAAGAAAGAAGGGTTTCATCTTCCCCAAGTTGGAAGTGGGTCTTCTCCATTCTTCGTCCTTTGCTTAAATCAAGGTTTAATTTCTTATACCCATTTGATTTTATTATCATTTTAGGTGTGTTTTGTTATTTCTTGATGTGTGGCTAAAAATCCCCATTCTTGGGGTGTGATTTAGCAAATATGTGTTGATATTATTGTTGGGTCTTGCTTGCTGATAGGTTAGATGTAGTTTAATGGTGATTTCACCTAGTGTTTGTGGTTTAACCTAAAGGGTTTGTATTTGCAAAAACAAAGCCAGCCATGTGTTTTTTGCTTGCCCGAAAAGGAGGTCGCGAAACTAAGACCACTAAACTGATGGCCTAAGGAGTGGGTGGACATGAGGTTCAGCCCGAAAGGGTGAGCCCTAGTCCCATATCGAACACTCAGCTTGAGAGAATGAGTGGGGTAAGTCGTAGGCTGGTCTTCAAGCGGCAAATGGCTGTCCAAGAGGAACACATTTAAAACGGGGTAAGTTGCCTGAGAAGGAACTTATTTCCATTTAAAGCTTAGCCTAGTCACTATTATCTTACAAATTTCTTTTCGAAAGCATGTACTCAACTACTTATCTCAACTTGAATTGCGGTCACTCCCCAAGAACTCTTACCCATACTTGATTTTCTTGTTATTTTTGTTGTTTTTACTAATTGTAACAAAACCCCCAATCGATATTTGACACTTTTGTGTCACCCCCTTTAATTTACTATTTTTTTAATCATTAATGTCTTTAGCTACGACTAATTAGAACTAAATTTTATTTTTCTATTAATTCTCAAAACCACTCCCTTGGGACAGGACCCTTACCTTTAGTTGGGTTACTATATTATCGATGATCGTAGACACTCATACCGTGGGTTAGTGTCATTGGTCACGATAAGTATCAAAATGGCGCCACTGTCGGGGAGTGGTGTTATTTGAGAATTTTTATATTAAGTAGAATTTTTGTTCTTCTTAGTTGTAGTGTCACTAACTTTACTTTTAGTCTTGGTTTTCGTTGAGTTGTCCATTTAGGTGAGCATGGCTGAGCAGAGTAGTGGCAAATTGGTTGAAATGAGCCAAGGAGTCCAAAAGGACCTCACGCTGACCGCACTTGCATCTCAGCTAAACGATTTGGCCACCAAAATCTTAGAGGTAGAAGTTTAGTGCAACAACAAGGGGAGGTAGATACCCCCTCATGAGCGGAGAAAGTCTAGAGATGAAAAAAAATCATGCCGAGGACACACTTCAAATCATTCTCCAAAAGATCACCGATCAGGATCAGGTGTTGGAAGAAATGAATGAGAGTATTGAACTGTTAAATCAGATGATTGGATCTCACTCTAGATCAATCCATCTAATTAGGTCACTCCTGAGTTTTGCAGCCTCATCTCCACCCAAATGACATATTTGGGGCACTTAGTGACACTAGGTGCAACCCAATAACAGAGAATGAGATAGGATTCGCATCGTGCCACGACGTTAACTAAGGCGCTTCTTGGGAGGCAACCCAAGGTGATGTTGCTTTAAGTTATTATGTTTGAATAATGGTGTGTTGATTTTGTAGGTTAAAGCAAGGAAGGTGTTGAAAAGTGCAAGTTGGCGAGCTAAGGATCCAGTGAGCGAGTTGCCGAAACTATCAGCGATTCTGACTTAATCCACCGTTGGGACCCCAAAATAAGGGATGTACTGTAAAACTCGGCACGGTAAGTATTCATTCGGCGCGTCGCTGAGTTGATCGGCGATAAGACTAACATCACCAAATGACCAAGAACAGAATGGTTATATAAAGGCAAAAGGTCAAAATGTTTGAATCTCTCATTTCCCCTCATCTCAAACTCCTCAAAATCACACCAAAGGTACTTTTTCTTAGATTTTTATCTCTCCATTAGTATTTTAGTTTGTTAATATTACGTGGGATAGGCTCTCTTTGCTGCCTAGCATTTCAAAAGGCAATTTGATCGGCATCAAAGGTTAGCCCATAAAACCCCAAATTTATCTTAAAATCTTTGGCACTCTTTTGCAATTGTAGTATTAGGATGACGTGTGTTGGGCCTCTTTGATAGAAATAGGTTGATATGCTTTGTATAAATCAAACTTAGTTGCCTGAAATACTTTAATAATCGAATGCCTGGTTGTTTGTGCTTTAATTTGATTGAGATTGTAATAGGTGTTGCTTGATTGTCATTATATTGGTTAGGTGAAACCTAAATGGCCCACATTTGTGCTAAATAATGAAAATTGCTCAATGAAATAATGGGTGACGACATTCTTAAGGGTGATCGTAATTAAATGGCCAAAATTTGGCAGGACCGGAGAAGTCTGAGTATTCTGAGATGATGGGAAGTATGGGTATTGTGTGAATTTCGTGTATGCATACTTTGATTTCATTTACAGTGGTTGTAAGGTCGATTCTAAGAAGTGAGTTGAAAAATAGGCATGTTGAATCATTCGGCGAGCTAGGTCGTGCTCGCCAAACGATTCGGAGGTTCTCATACTGGTCTTAGATAGCCCTTCATTCATGTCTATAGTGCTGAGAGATCTGTAACTTTCAGCGGACACATCTGTGATCACCGAAGGTGGTAGGCGACTCGCCAAGAGGACTTTAGACCGCCCTTCGCATGCCCCCTTTACCTCTTTCACTATAGCTTTTGGCGGACAACTTCGTCATCACTGAAAGTAGTCGGCGTCTCGCCAAATAGAATTTTTCATCGCTAATTTGCCCAGATTTCAAGCTAATCCCTTCGGCAAGTTCGACCTAGCTCGCCAAAGATATTTGGCGATTTGCCGACTGATCAACGAACTTTTCTTCTTCAAATTTGCTGTGTTTTAGTGTGATTGTTCTTCTTACTAATCACAAACTTTTGCATATATGGTACGTACAAGCTTAAACTTGCCACCTCAGAAAAAGGTAAATGACATTACGATAAATAAAGGATGATCGTGTCCTTCACAGAAAAGAAAGCAAGATCTCCCATCGGGAGATAAAGGCAAATGAAAGAAGCATATCGCTAGAAAAGGGTCAGCTATTGAGCCAGACTTCTCTGAGCCGGATGATGAACAACCCTTGATTCATCGAAAAAATAGGCTCAGAGATGGACATCAATCCGCACCCACCAGAGTTCCATCAGCCATAACTCCTCCTACGACTGAACCAGTGCCAGCTCTGGCACCACCTCCAGTGGCCCCTGCACTCCTCGTAGCTCCACATCCACCCAGATTGCTGAACAGATTAAAAGGTGATGGTTTACGAACCATTCTAGAAGAAATATTACTATCTGTGGAGGGTTTGGAAGGTAAGCATGCTAAGGTCCTTGACACACTCATGTATCACGAGTTCGAGCAGTTCACTAGACCACGGGGATCTTACATCCCTTCCTGGATTCGGGAATTATACCTAGCTTATGGGGAGTTGGTCCCAAAAAATAAGAAAAAGGCTAGTGAGTTCCGACCGGTGAAGTCGGTTATGATCAGAGGCAAGGAGGTGGAGTGTCACAACGAGAATATTAATGTTGTATTGGGTCGACCACTGCACTCGGTACTGCCCTACCAGGGTTTGCCTATTGCTCCGTCCCTAGATGACTTGAAGGGTTGGCTAGCTTTGATGATCTATAACACCACCCCGAGGTGGATGGATACAGGAGCTTCGATTGAGAAGAGGGACATGAACATTGCCTCCCGGTACTGATTTGATTTCATCAGCAACACTATCATGCCATCCCAGAATGAGTCCATTCCGCAGCATCCTAAGTCTGCTTGCCTTGGGTCTATCATGGCTAGGAGGCGAATCGACTTGGGACTACTGGTTTCAAAGGAGATGTCCATGAGAGCCAAATAGACGCATACGTCGCTGCCCTTTCTTAATTATGCCGACATGCTGGAGTACCTCGAAATCCTGCTAGCGATATAGAGGTCACTCCGTCTTCCTCCACTGATATTCGGCGTACAGAGGCATAATTTATACGAGAGAAGGATGACAGGAAATGAGCAGACCCAACAGATAATTCTCTAAAGGTCAATATTGACTCATTATTAGTAGAGACACCTTCTTCCACCACGGCCTCTGAGCCCTCAGGTATACCAACTCCTTCTCCTTCTTCCTCATAGGTTCCAGGTGCTTCCTCATCCTCTCAGCATACATAATCACTCAGGCCATGATCCTGAAGATGGGGCAGTTAGCCTTTTCAGCTGACGTGAGAGCTACCCGACTGGAAAGGTCTGTTCCAGAGATGATTGACAGGGCCATACTAGCAGCACTTACTCACATTCAGACTTCTGTTGATGCCTTGACAGTAAGAGTTATGGCTTGTGAGAGCAGACATCGGGAAACCTCTGAGGTGACGGCTTTAAAAGCCGAGATTGCAAGTTTGAGAAAGGACGTAGATTACCTTAAGTCAACCGACTTCACTTCACTCATAGAGAGGGCAGATGATAAGGATGTTCATGTGAACACCGGAGATGTGCAAGGGGATGGTGCAGCACAGGCAGAGTCAGATGCAGAAATCGACGAGGAGTTGATAGCAACACAGGTTGAGGAGATAAGAGAAAGCCAAGATGCGATCATATTCAGAGATCTACCAGATCTAGTAGAGACAGCTATGTAGCTGGTGATCCAGATATCGCCGACCGAGACGTCCACAGCATCCCCTAGTGGATCTGGCAGTACTTTTCCATCTGAGACTACTCTGGGCATTGATGCCCCAGCAGATAGAGAGACTGCGTAGACAGGACCTTTCTCTATCCTCCTCTCTATCTTGCTTACATCTACTTTTGGACTCTCATTATTTGCATTTGAGGCCAAGTGCTTTTATTTGTGGTGGGGTAAGGCCCACCTTGTTTTGCTTGATATGAATATTTGTGTTTTGTGTACATTTGGGTTATCTATTTTTAAATTGTTTTTTAAAACTGCTTTGCGATTGTTTGAGCTTATGGCTCTATTTTGAGTTTAATTGCAAAATGATTTTGACCCTTTCAAATTTTTTTGAATTTTTCACATATTTTTGCCGCCCCTCGTGAGTTGAATGTGGCTGTTCTTTTGCAAAAAATTGAGTCTCGATTTCGATCAATACCGATGACTTGAATAGTGCTCTCAATTGAATGAACATGAATGTACAACTACGATGAGGCCAAATGAAGTTGCATTGACAGTATGTGAACTCTTTGCATCTTGTTGTGATTAGCCATTAATCAAATTGATTCTCTTGTAATGACCGTTGTACACTAGCAAAAGTGTGTAGTCTTGTTTGACTTAAGTGTCGATGCCTTGTGTGATTAGCTTACTTTGAACCACGCATGAATAAACCTAGAATTTGCCCTGTTAGTCTGATTGATTTAGAAAGGTGTCCTCTTGATATGATCTTAGGCAACTTTAAAGAGTGTGAGCCAAATTTGACATATACCTCTTTTGTGGCCTACCCGTGAGTGTGTGAAATCTTTTGAACACCCTTTGAGCCTTACCTTTCTTTGGAAGAAGCTTCATGAACCCTAGACCTTACTTGACCCACTACCTACAATCCTCTTGAGTTGTGGTTTAGCGAATAGCCAACTTAGGCCAAAAGCCTAAGTTGGGGATGTGGTGAAAAGGAAAAGGAGAAATCAAAAAGTGCAACAAAAAGTCTCTCTAACCCATGGTATTGCCAAACAAAATGGAAACCCCTTCAATTCAAAAAAAAAAATTATTACGAAGGAAATCGGGTTTCCAAGAAATCCATGAAGGTGAATAAAAAGGTGACTTAGAAGCACTAGAAAAAGAATTGATAAAGGATAAAAAGGGAATGCCTTGAGAATACCACATCTCACGAGGATGAAAATGTCACTGAGCCTAAATGACCATACCTTTACACTCATCCCTATTACAAGCCTTAGAAAGACCTTTCTAATCTTGAGTAAGTCGAATCAAAAGTCGATTGGAAAATAAGGGCAAACCTACAGGTAAAAACATGCATTGTGTTCCTCTTTTTGAGTGCGAGCGTTGCACCTAAATCCTGATCTTGAATTGATTAACCTCTGTGTGTGAATATGGAATCATTCTTCATGTAAGGGAATTTAGACAATTTTTGTTGAGCTTGCACTTGCACAAATAGCAAGTATTGCGAGCATGAGAATCTTTGGTAATGGTGTGTCACAACTTGAATCTTTAAGTACACAATTGATCCTTGCACAAGTAATTGAGTCTTGTTGTGTGCATTCATGATTGAGACTAGTGTAGCACTGTTTAAGACACTTTTTGAACGGCTGAACTTGAGTTTGCTTGAGGACAAGCAAAAGTTTAAGTTGGGGGTGTTGATGAGTCCATAAATTGGACTCATTAGGGCTTTATTTCGATAAGAATAGTGTTCTCGAATACTTATTTTGTCTAAATCGCTGATGAAATCTCTTAAGTTCCAGGTATTTGAATTTTTAATGAAAGCATGGACACTTAAGCGCAAAAATGAACAAAAAAACTGAAAAGAACGAAGAAGCTGAAGCCTGAGCATCGCCAAGAACACTTGGCGATTCGTCGAAGGGATTCATTCCGCCCTTTGTTCCAATACGCGAAGCCTTGAAAGAGAAGGATCAAAAAGGTGATAAAAGTAGCAGTCGGCAATTCGCTGAATATTTCCGTGAAGCAGTACTATACCGCCCAATGGTCCAGAACGTGAAGATGCTGAAGGCAAGCATGAAACGGCGATGAAACAGAAGAAGGGCGAGTTGCCGAGTCATTCGGCGTTATCGACTAACTTCGTCGAAAGATCCGCCAGCGCTATTTTTTAAATTCTATAAATACTAAACTTATTATTAATTTTAGAGAGTCGAACATTTATTTTATTTCCAATATAGAATTGTACTTTTTAGGATATTTTCTCTCAAGTTTGGAGAGGGTTTTTGGGAGACTTGAAGAAAGAAGGTTTTCATCTTCCCCAAGTTGGAAGTGGACCTTCTCCATTCTTCTTCCTTTGCTTAAATCAAGGTTTAATTTCTTATACACATTTGATTTTATTATCAATTTAGTTGTATTTTGTTATTTCTTAATGTGTGGCTAAAAACCCCCATTCTTGGGGTGTGATTTAGCAAATATGTGTTGATATTATTATTGGGTCTTGCTTGCTGATAGGTTAGCTGTAGTTTAATGGTAACTTCACCTAGTGGTTGTGGTTTTACCTAAAGGGTTTGTAGTTGCAAAATATAAAGCCACCTATGTGTTTTCAGCTTGCCCGAGAAGGAGGTTGCGAAACCAAGACCACTAGACTGATGGCCTAAGGAGTGGGTCGACATGAGGTTCAACCCGAGAGGGTGAGCCCTAGTTCCATATCGTAACACTCAAATCGAGAGAGTGAGTGCGGTAAGGCATAGCGGCAAATAGGTGTTCGAAAGGAACGCATTTGAAACGGGGTAAATTGCCCGAGAGGGAACTTATTTCCATTTAAAGCATAGCCTAGTCACTATTATCTTACAAATTTCATTTCAAAAGCATGTACCCAACTACTTTTCTCAACTTTTATTGCGGTCACACCCGAAGAACTCTTACCCATACTTGATTTTCTTGTTATTTTTGTTGTTTTTACTAATTGTGACAAAACCCGCAATCGACATTTGACACTTTTGTGTCACCCCCTATAATTTACTATGTTTTTAATCGTTAATGTCTTTAGCTACGACTAATTAGAACTAAATTTTATTTTTCTATTAATTCTCAAAACCACTCCTTTGGGACACAACCCCAACCTTTAGTTAGGTTACTATATTATCGACGATCGTAGACACTCGTACCATAGGTTAGTGTCGTTGGTCACGATAAGAATTAGAGGCCCCACATAGACCGTGAAGTCATTCGTGAAGGGTTTTCATAAGACTTAGAGTTTAGGGTCAACTTAAAATGATCATATCTTTAGCACAAAACAAATTAGGTGTCCCATGACCTATCAAATTAAAGATCTCCGAGTCCTCTTTCTAACGCCACCGTGTTTGCCTAATTCCAAGCTTGGTGTAAAAAGATATGCCCAAAGTAGTAAAGCCTTATAAAGAAGGATTGATTCACGACCTGTTTGACGGGCCGTGGTGGTTATGACGACCTGTTTTGTCTTTCCACTATGCCATTTTGGTAGTTTTTAAGTCATCGATTGTTGGGTATTTTTCCTATTGTTTTAACTCAATACTACGCCATTTTGCCTTCTACCCAAAGTGTAACACCCCGTATCCGAAAATATACCAGATTGCAGATTTCTGGTGTTGTAGGTGGCACTCACAGGCACCATCCACGGACCGTAGGAGGACCCACGGTCCGTCCTACAGGTCCGTGGTTCGTGTCAGCAAACTCCCCCAGAACTTAGCTATAAATTAGGCCAAGTGTTGACCCACGGCCGGACCTACGGTCCGTAGGTCAGGTCATGGACCGTGGTTCGTGTCCGTGATTGATACCCCTAAAGCCCAGCTTCAGTTCCAATTGACGATTGACCAACACTGATCGTCATTCGATGCACAGTCCGTAGGTCTGACCGTAGATGAGGGTCAGCTGCCAGTTAGCTGAAAATTGTTGATGGATCAACTTCAGATGGTCATAACTTTTAGCAAAAAAATAATTGTGTGTCCCATGACCTATGATATGATAGGTAATCGAATCCTCTTTCCAACACCACCGAGTTTGCTAAAATCCGACGTCCGAGTAAAAAGTTATGCTTGTTTTAGTGAAAGCCTGTCGAGCAGGCTTGACCTACGGATCCAATCGACGGACCGTCGATTGAATGACGGCCCGTCAGTCCCGTCCGTCAGTCACTCCGACAGCAATTAAGTCAGGGGTCTTTTGGTCTTTTCCTATTTTGTTTAACCTCTAAGATACGTCGTTTAGATCCTAAATTATGAGGTTTTAGTCAGTTTAAGCCTAGAAACATAACTAGAACTTACCTTAGTCAAAATCATTATTCAAACTTAGAAAAATTAGAATGCTAAAAGGAGAAGAGAAGTCAAGAACCCTAGTTCAAGAACGCAACAAGTTTCCTTCAGTTCCAGCCCCAAAATCGAAAGATTTCTCCGTGGAATTCGTCACTAGGTATGTGGGATTTCACTAGTGGGTTCCTGTCGCCCATTGGGTCCCTAGAATTCAGTCAGTTTCTTGATTCCATGATTATGAACAGACCTAGGGTTTCTGGAATTTCAATAGATCATCAAGAATTAGTTATTTAAATGTTCCAAATCAGATTAGTATGTTAATAATATTCAGTTTAATGCATGAATTCCAGAAACCTAGCTATGTATTTCTTTAGTTCTTGAATTACACATGCTAGGTCAGATATTTCAGTTATTCAGTTGTACATGCCTTAGTTGTTAATGCATCAATATCAGTTTAATTATTGCATTCTCAGTTTGCATGTTCAGTTCGAGCTATCCAGTAACCTATAGAAATTCAGTCATAATGTGTTGATTACTTAATCCATTTGGAGTAGCATAATACCGAGTTGGACTAGGGTTCAGCGTACCCATATAGTCCCAGAACTACGAGCCACGTAGGTGTAAGTCCCCTCTGTGGGCAACATCAGTTTAGTGATCACGCCATCATGCCTATATACCTCTGGTAGGGTATATTGGGTCCTCTCGATGGGGCGTATACATCGGACTCCACATTTAGCTCATGTGGTTTTATGTCAGTTATTAGTAGCTCCCACAGTTCAGTCAGACTCTTTTGCATTGACCATATTTCAGTACTGTCAGTATTCAGTCTCAACATGTTATAAATTTGGTCATTGCTTCAGTTAGCTCAGTATTCAGTATTTTCAGTATTTATATCATGTTCAGATGATTTCATTGCTTTATTGCTTTGTTCAGTTATATGTTATTTCAGCTTTACTCTATCATGCATGCTCAGTACCTCTCAAGTACTGACGCATATGTGCGCTACATCTTCTCGTGATGTAGGTTCAAGTTCTCAGCATCCAGATCACGCTTAGATCGGTTCCCGATTTCCAGTTCAGCAGCATCAGTGGTAAGTCCTCATTCTCCAAGGACAATAGTCATGAGTTTCTTTTTCAGTATTTTAATCCTTTAGTTTCAGTTTTGCTAGACTTAGCTGGGGCCTGTCCCAGCATTTCTAGTCAGTTCTAGGCTATTTTAAGACATAGTTAGATTCAGCTTAGTATTTTGAGTTTGATATTTCCTTTGTATTAAAACTCTCAGATTTGATATATTCAGTTATAGTATATGGGTATTCCCCATCTTTTCAAATTTATTTATGATTTAGCTTCTGCATCAGTTTATTATCTTTAGTATGCTCATGATCATGCCAGCAGGGTTAGCTTGGGATCACTTGTGGTCCTAGGTC
>JAJOOR010039709.1:0-15697 GCA_036250505.1 Solanum acaule | reverse complement strand
TTGTTGTTGTTTTTGAGTTTAGAAGACATATAGGGTGTGGGCTTATCCCCCTTAACTAATATTAAGTGCCTGATTTTGATGGGTTGCATTGTATTGTTAGAATTGAACTGTGCCATGTGATTTTACATGTGAATGTCTGTGCAAATGATGAATCGTGCTTGTGTTGGTTAAATTGCAGAATTAAATTAATTATTTTGTTGGGTCTGTGCCTAATTTGAAGTGAATGAAGTCTGAGTAGATCAGTGTTGACCCAATTCCCTGATTATGCCTAATGATCGACAGGGTGACTACTTTCTTAAGGGAATATGATCAATTAGTGCAATGCTTAGTGAGAAATAGGGGAAATGTAAGTACCCATATGTAGAAAACCATCTAGGTTGATTGTAATGTTAGAGGGGGAACTAGTATTTTGTGTGTGTGTTGGTTTCTATGTGAAAAATTTGCACTGGCCTGAAACTTCATGTTTGGCAAGCTTGTCTTAGCTCACAAAGGAAGTTAGGTGAATTGTTTAGTAAGACCCAGGTCGCCTTCTTTGGCATGCATATGGCCTTGGGTACGTACTGTTCCATCTTGCGGGATTGTCTTAGTCCGCCAAACCCATTTGGTGAATCGTCGAGTGGGAGAGGACATCTCCTTTGATACCTACTACTTTCCCTTTTGTACAGTCAATTTTGGTGAACTTGTCTTAGACCACCAAAACCAACTCGGGGAATTTCAGAGTTGGCATTGACTTCACTTTTATGCTTGAGACCTGAGTAATTTGACACTTTCCAATTCGGTGAGCTCACCCGAGTCCGCCGATCCTATTCGGTGATTCGCCTTCTTGTTAGGAGAGCCTCAGGAGTATTTTTGAAATGTATTTCGATTCACGTTCGAATTCAACTAACCTTCAAAAGTTCTTTGAATGCGTGCTTTGCAGGTGATGGCAAGAACCAAAGGTAAAAAAAGTTGACTCCTCCGATAATGAATAGGAGAGAGAGAGTTCTCCCATCCTCCCTTTTCTCCTCCTTCAAAAAAGATATAAAGAGTCTCATTGAACGAGCCTTTTGGGGCTTCTCAGACACAATAGTCCAATCATATTAAAAATTATGTCGACCCCACAAGATCCAAATCCTACTTCTCGCGTTTTCCCGAATATAGCAATAAGGGTTTTGAATAGGCTCAAGGCAGAAGGGGAACGAACCATTTTAGCGGAGCGCCGACTCTTGACTGATGGAGTCATGAGAAAGTATCTAATAATATGGGTGACAATCAAATACCACAAACTAGAGCAGTTCACAAAGGTCAAGTAACCGTACGTACCAAAGTGGGTACACGAGTTTTTATGATACCTATGCCAAGGAATTTCCGTAAAAGCTTAAGGGAATAGTTTAGAAGCCACTCCATGAAGTTGAAATGCGAGGCAAAATTGTTCAGTGTCATGCCACTGAAATTAACAATGTACTGGGAACCCCGGACAATAAAATTGATCAATACAAAACCCGAATGACAAAGACATTGGATGCACTGAAGGGGTGGTAGGCCCCTCTAATTTCATGTGAGTTTGCACCTTCTTGGATGGATGAAGGTGCTAAGATAGAAAATAAGGACCTGAACATTGTAGCGAGATACTGGTTCAGGTTTGTCAGTAGCAATGTGATGCCGTCCTAGAACGAATCAATACTCCGACATCCAAAGGCGGTGTTAGTAGGTTCTATTATTGAGTGGGAGAAGATAAATGTTGGGGGCATACTTGTGGAAGAGATATTACTTTGGGTCAGACAAGAGCATACATCTCTTCTTTTCTTGGTGCTCATTACTCATTTATGCGAGAGAGTATGAGTTCCCTTCCGAGGGAAAAGTGATGTCAGGATTACACAAGTCTCCTCCAGTGAGACTTGTGTAACCACTCCAGTGGTTGACCTTTCTACTCTAGAACCTGAGACTAACAAACATGCTCCTTCTGTGGAGCAGGCAGGTATTTCCGCACCCTCATCTGCTGATGGAAATTCTGTTGTTGCGCCTGTATAGACTGCTACTACTACTGTTGTAAGGCCTCCTTCCTCTCATGTTTCCCGTCCCCCTTGACCCAAGCACTAATATATCAGATAGGCAGCCTTGCCCGGTCATCAAATGTGAGAGTTGCCTGGTTGAGAATGAGTTGCCCCAACTCATCGACCAGACCATCAAAAATGTCTTGTCTCCTATAATTGAGACAATGGGAAACTGTGAGGGGACAATTACGAGTAATACTTTGAGGTTTGATGGCTTGATGACTTGAATGTTAGGATAGTGGCTCGAAAAAAGGCCGAGGGTAGTTCTGGTGCTGTAGACACCTTGAGGACTAAGGTTACTACATTGAAGGCGGAGTTGGTCCAGTTACATTCTATGGACATCTCCATGCTTTAGGGTGAGGTTTCCCTTCCATAGATGCCCGAGATGCCTAGTGTTGTGCCTTTATCTATTGTGCTTGAGGTTGTTGTGGATGTGGGGATTGTAGCTGATGATGAGAGTGAGAGCGCCGAGGACGAGTTGGCTAAAGAGAGTGATGAGGAGGAAATGAGAGCTGAAGAGAACGGGATTGCTGAGACACTGACCGAGCTTGATGAGACTGAAGAGGTTATTCTTCATGTTGCATTGGAGAGATCTCTTTGAGAGACATCAGAAGTTGGGTCTAGTGAAGTCACTCCATACTCTACCATACCGTATGTTGCTGAGACGGGCATTGATGCCCTGGTTGAGCCTTACATGCCACCTCCAGTGATCCTATTGTCGGGCATCGATGCCCTTCTTAATACTTCAGCTCCTAAGACTCCAGATGAGAGTGCTCCATAAACATAGCCTGTCAGAGGGATCCTTTCTCTCAGCCTCCCACTACTTTTATTTATTTTTCATTGAGGACACTACATTCTATTTTGGTGGGGTGAGGGCCGTCATGCTAATATTACCATTTTTCTTGTATTTTGTTATTTCGTATTTCGAACAAGTGTAGTTTAATATTGATATTAGATTGTATTTCTTTACTTCTATCTCATTCTCCCTTGATGTTGCAACCCCCATGAGTTCAAATCTTGATATGCTTGAAGTTTTCATTGATCACAATTTAAGAATCAATTTTGTTCAATATTGATGTCTTTAATAGTACTCATGATGAGCATGATGCATAGTGTAGGTGTTGCGAGAATTAAATCTATGTGGTTACACCTTTGAGGGATCTATTTGAATCTTTTGTTGACTAGCTACATTTTGATATGATCCTTGCATGGACATTGCATGTACACTTTTGATCTTTTCGGGATGTGCTAAATGAGTGTATTTCAAAGTGACATGTGTGGTGAGGTTTTTCTTGAAATCATGCATGTGGAGTCCTAGAATTTACCTTTTTTGTCCAATTGTGTGAATCTTGGTGAATGTGAGACATGATCTTGGGCGAAAATTCAATGATGAAATCAAATTATCCATAAATCCTTTTGTGACTACCTTGTGAGAGTGTGAATCCATATTGGAACCAATTGGGCCTATCTTATTTCTTTACAACCATAAGAAGCCTTTTGATCCAAATTATCCCTACCTTCTCACAAAACAAAATCCTTTTTGAAGCATTGCAATCTTTGAACAGCTAACTTAGGCCAAAATCTAAGATGGGGGTGTAGAAAGGAAGGATGAATGAAAGCCGAGTGAAGGTCAAAGAAAGATGAAATGAGACTCAAATTTGAAAGTTTTGCAAAAAGAAGGACCCCTTCCTTATAAAAAAAATGTGTGTATAGATCATCTATTTGATTGAAATAGCTTGGAAAATGAAAATGAAATAAAGGGGAGTTCCAAATAAATTGGGTGGAGAGTCAAGATTTGAGATCTCTAATGAAAAAGAAGAAGAAGAAAATGAACTTGAGAAGAGGTGATGATGATTGAAACAATGCTTTGAAAAGGTATAAGTCCCCAATCCAAATTGACCATGCCTTAACCCTCAGCCCCATTACCAGCCTAAAATACCCTTGAGATATTACATGAACCAGGTTGTGTTATGATTGAAAAATATAGGCAAACCTATGGGACAAAGATTGCATGTATTTATCTTTTGGGAGAGTGAGAGCTGCATTGATTTTTATTACCTTTGTTTATTTTCCTTGAGAGAGAATGAAATCATTCTTGATGTAAGGGCACTTGAATGCATTTGTTGAAACATGTTCTTGCACTAGACAAGAAACTAAAGCTAGCTTGACCTAGTGTTCAGACTAGCTAGTCATCATTAGAAGCTGTTTTATCATGATTTAGGGTAACATGTTGTTGAGAGTAATCTTGCTATGACTCTTGCATGCTATCTCTCATTGAGTATTGTTGTAGACACCCTTATTGAGCTTATTGTGTTCTTAATTTACTTGAGGATAAACAAATATTTAAGTTGAGGGTGATGATGAGTTGTAGATTTTCACTCATTTAAGGTCCATTTAGCTCACTAATTAGTGTCCTCAATTCCTAACATTGTCATTTTCTAATCAAATATTGATGATTGCAGCTATGAAGGCAATTGGAAAAGGAAAGGACTGAAGTTTGAAAGAATGGCCAAAAATACAAAAAGAAGTGCAAAGTGAAAATTGTTGATCGCCTAAAATGAAGGGCGGATCGCGAACTGAGTACGACCTCACCCAAATTTACAGTGCATAGAACTTGTGTCTACCAAAGAAGGTCGGTGAACTTTAGTAGAAAAGGCGATGCCCTGAGTTAGAACGGCGGTCCTGATGCACACCGCCCAAAGTGACAGTGTGCAAGGCAAAGCTTTAATGCTCGAACGGTGAACTAAGGTAGTATTCGTGATTCACCGAATGTGAAAGGTTTACTCGATCGAGTTCTTTAACTGAGGTTCAAACACCTGAAGTCTAGAGCATCACAAGGCGAGCTTAAGAGTGAAGGGCGAGTTGTCGATTTGGTTTGGCGAACCTGACTAACGTTGCCGAGTTGGTTACGAAGTGGATTTTGGGAAGCCCAAAGGAAACATTTTTTAGGGAGTTGGGACATTGAGTTCAATTAATAGAGTTTTGAGTTAGAGTTTGGATGAACACTTTTCTAGTTTTTGGGGTTTTACAATTTGAAGCTTGAATTTGATAAATTGAAGTTAAATCCAAAGTGGGTATACTCTTAATTGCTAGATTTCAAGTTACCCATGGTTTCTTTCATGAAAGGTATATTTTCTTTACTTTTTATGATGATGGCTAAAACCCCAAGACCTAGGGGTGCTAAAATGGGGTTGGGTGTTGATTTAATGTAGTGGGTATTGTGCTATGCTTTGTTTTGTTGTTGTTCATGCATGAATTTGGTCTAACTACCATGAGATTAACTTGAGGGTTAAGGTTGCAAACTTAATTCCTACTTTCGATCTTTAATTGATGCTCGAAAGAGATTGATTGGAGTGGGTAATTAGTTCAATACTAGCAATTTAGGTTTGATGTATGTATCTTGCCGAAAAGAGAGGTTATGAGTCGGATCTATTTGCCCTATTCTTTAAAGTGAGGATAAAATAAAGTATTGGGTTGTTTAGGATTGGCATTTAGATGAGACCAAAAGGAGATTATAGGCATTGATGATTTGAGATCGAAAGATTATTAGTGTCATTGAAGATGACTTGGCCTATTCATGTATGCTTATCACTATAGAGTAGCACAATCACTCCTATGTGACATTGATATACAATCCCCGCACCCCTAGATTGCTTGTTACATCTTGATTTTTAAAAAAAAAAAAATTGTGATAATTGATAACAAAAGATTTATATTAAGTTGGTGGTACCATCCACCCAATTGTTCTTACTATTGCAAATTAGCTGATTTAAAGGTCAAAATCTCTTGATACAAAATTCTCCACGATATACCATTTCCTATGGGATTCGACACCGAGTCTTTGTTGGGTTTTTTACTGACTACGATCGCTCACTCTTTTAATTGGTTTTGGAGGGTGATTTGAGTGTTATCATATGCATTAGTACATGGAGTGTACTAAGTATGAGGGATATGCTAAAAAACATGAAACATGATCATAAGAGGACATAATTGAAAACATGAAATGCATGACCAAGCTTAACGTAGTAAAATCTTTAAAGAAGAATCATAATCATGAACATGGTCAATTCATCTTAAAATAATAAACAAATCCTCATTAAATATTTGAAAGTAACTTAGTTCATTTTGTGGAATATTAGCTTTAACTGACAATAGACCATGGAAGCTATACATAGAATCTGATATAACTCTAACACCAAAAAGGGAGAGTCTGCTTGGCAAGGTAGAACTCCGTATCATGTCATATGCTATGTGGATCCACTAGCTAGGCCATTTAAGGTAAACCTACCGGGGAACGTAGTCTGGAACTAGAGGTTGCTACTAGAGATTACCCTATTTGAGCTTTCACCTCAAGGTTCTCTCGGTGCTAAGTTAAATCCCAAGTCATTTTTTCGTAAAGTCATCATCATACATGGAGAAGAATATTTTAATTACTAATCCAAGCTTAAAACATAATAAAGTAGCTCATTAAATCATGAATTAAGCACAAGTGAGAAAATCTTTCACCTAACCACGATTCCTTAATTTATGAAAAAAAATTTAACAACTTCATTGATTCTAATCTTAAAGCAACCTACATAAAAAACCTTTCTTTTTATAAATCAGGCATAAGTTCATAAATACGTCATTCATAGATTCATAGCTTCTCTTATAAATTCATGAAAAATTAGGGTTCATAGTCAAAATCATGATCAATACATGTGTTCACATGTAATTGATTGGAAAACATGTAATGATGTCAAAAAAATCATAATAAGATCAAAAGTGAACAATTGAATCAACACCAATTGAACCCATGAAGAATAGAATGAAAACCATAATCAATTGATTTGAAATTTGACTTGGAGAATTGGGAAACCTTGGGGCTCAATGGGTGAATGGAACCCACTGATGAAGCCCTACATACCTTATGGATCAAATCCTAAAATCAATGGTGAAATGGAGGTTAGAGCTTGAACCCTAGCTCCTTCTTCCTTGCTCCTTGAGAGAGAAAAGCTTGAGGGGATTTTTGGGAGAATGATTTGGGAATGAGTAGATTATGAATAAAAACCAATTATTGGGGCTTATTTATAGGAAAATCGACGTAGTATAGGAATTTAGTGCATAAGAAAAGACCAAAACACCCTTTAAAATAACTGCGTGTCAATCCTATGGTCGAAACTTTCTATGGACCATACATGTAAATCGTAGACCATGTACTGCAGCCCAAAGTTTCATCCAACTTTGATGAGACTTGTCTATAGCCCATAGGACTTCCTATGGTCTGTAGATCCAAACCGTAGAACTCACTTTAACCCCAAAACTTTACTAGTTCTAGAACCTTTCTACGGGACCTTCCTACAATCCATAGAATATTCGACGGACCGTCCTGGTCAATCATCAAATGAGTTTTTGGGGCTTGAATATCAAAATAATTTTACCACTTCCTATGAGACTAGTCTATGACCCGTACAACTTCCTACGAACCATAGATTGGTCTCATAAAATTCAACTAGTAGCCCTTTTTGGCCTTCTTTCCTTTTAAAAATTCCGAAGTGATACACATATTCATATCAAAATACTTGAAAAGAAACAATTTAGACTACCAATCCAATCATAAGTTCTTAGTAAGTAGCTCCTTTCAAATCATGATTTCATAAAACTTTCATAATAGACATGTACCTTTCTAAGCATCTAAATCTTTATTTTATTTATATGTGAGAAAATCTTTCACAATTATTTGATACTTATCTCAAAAGCATCCATAGTTCACTAATCATTCCTTTCATGAAACATGAATAAATCCTTAATCAAATTCATGATCATATATAGTTCATAATTTAATAAGCAATGTTCATAATTAATGTTCATAAAATAAGCATAGGCATGAGTCCATACAAAAACTATCGAAAACCAAGTAATTGAATTAAATCATGCAAATTAAAATAAGTTGAATATAAATAATTGAATCATAATAAATAGGACCCATGGAGATTTTCATGAAACCCTAGATAATTGGGTGAAAATGAATTGGAGACTTAGAGTCTTTTAGGACCCAATGGATGAAAGAGATCCATTGGTGAATGGTTGATGAGTGGTAGATTTCCATTCATTTGAGGCCTTTTTTTGTTCAACAACTAGTATCCTCAATGCCTATTTATATCCTATTTTGATGATATTTTAATGATTTGCATCTATGAAGGCTAAAAGACACAGCAAGGATGAATGCATGAAAAATGGCCAAGAACATTGAAGGAAGTACAAACTCCCAACTAGTAGTTGCCTAACCAAAAGGGTGGGTCACCCAATTGGCCTGACCTCGCCGAAGTTGACAGTGTTCACAGTTGAAAATATTCAAGGCAAGTCGGTGAACTAGAGTTGAAATGACAATTCACTGAAATAGATTGGATGAGCTAAAGTCCATCGCCGAAGTTGACTAGGCGAACTAAAGTTCATCGCCAAACGTGATATAATTCTAAGTAAATGAAAGCTGAAAGGGTGAACAAGGTGGTAATCAGTGATTTGTCGGATGTTAAAGGCTGACTCCAACGAAGTTTCAAACACCTGAAGCCTGAAGAAGATGAAGGGTGAGCTAAAGAGAAAACGATGATCCGTGAACGAGTTAAGTGAGCCTGACTAACGTTGGCGAGTGAGTCACGTATTGAATCTTAGGCCAGTTTCGGAGAAACTATAAATAGCCCAAAGGAGAGAAAAAATGCAACGAAGGTTAGAGTGTGGAATATTGGGATTTGAAACAAAAAAAACTTTTCCCTAATTTGATAGTTAGCCTTTGGATATTAAGAAATACTTTTTTCTTAGTTTTGGGGTTTTTCAAACACAGTTGTAATTAACAATTGAGGGTTGAAATTGAAGTGGGTTGTCACGCCCCGAAGCTACCCCAGGACGCGGACACGGGACCTAGGATCACGAGTGACCCCAAGCTAACCCTGCTGGCATATCTTAAGCATACAAAAGTAAATTAACGTAAAGAAATATTGTGTGGAAGCTAAGTCATAAGATAAAATGAAATGATGGGGAATACCCATGTACTGTCTGAATAAATGAAAATTGAGAGTTTAACAACAACTGAAAAGGCAAACTCAAATACTAAAGCTGAAACTAACTATGTCTGAAAATAGCCTCTAAGTGACTAGAAGTGCTGGGACATGCCCTAGCTAAATCTAGCAAAAACTGAAACTAAAACAAAAAACAAAGGAAAATGTATGTCATCCCGGAGAATGAGGACTCGCCACTGATATTGCTGAGCTGAATATCGGGAACCGCTCAATGCCAATGATAAGAGATAAACATGATACTATACTGAAAATACTGAACATGAACTGACTGAATGCAATGACCAAGTTTATAACATACTGAGATTGAAATCTCAATGTAACTGATAACATGGTCAATGCAATAGAATCTGACTGTAAGGGAGCTACTAATAACCGACATAAAACCACATGAGTTAAATATGGAGTTCGATGTATATGCCCCATCTAGAGGACCCAATATACCCTGCCATAGGTATAGAGGCATGACTAGCATGATCACTATGTATAATGCCCACAGAGGGGACTTACCTACGGGGCACGTAGTTCTGGGACTGTGAGGGTGACTGAACCTAGTCCACTCGGTGTTAAGCTACTCCCAATGGATTATGTAATTAAAAACTTATGACTAAATTTTTGTAATCCTGGATAGCTCAAAATACTGTCATGCAAACTGAGAATGCAACATTAATGTACTGATAATGAGACATTCAAATATGAGGCATGTATAACTGAGATAATTGACCTAGCATGTGTAATTTATGAACCAAAAGAACTACATAGCTAGGGTTCTAAATTTATGAAGAATTTACAAAAAACAATACTAATATCATGACAATCTGATTAGGAACATTAAAGTAACTAATTCATAATAATCTGCTGCAATTCTGGAAACCTAGGTCTAGATAATATGAAGGGAATAAAAAATCTGACTGAATTCTAGGGACCTAATGGTTGAAAGGAACCCACTAGTAAAATCCCACATACCTAGTGATGAATTCCACGGAGAAATCTTTCGATTTCGGGGCTGGAACTGATGAAAACTTGTTGCGTTCTTGGAGAGGGTTTTGTCGATGCTTTTCTCCTTTTTTGCTCTAAGATTGATCGATTATTTGAGAGAGAATTGACTAGGGTAGGTTCTATTTAGTTTACTAGGCTAAAACTTACCAAAACCACGTAGTTTAAGGGTCCAACGCATAAGGAAAAGAACAAACGACCCCTGACTTAAAAGTTGTCGGGGCCACTAAAGAAACAGACCAACGAACCATGGATGGACCGACGGTCCGTGCTGGTCAACCGTTGATGGTTACTGGGAGTTGAAGATTGGGGTCTGACCCACGGCCCTAGACCACGAAACGTGGTCTGACCTACGGTCCGTAGGTCTTGGCGTATGTTGACCTTTAGTTGAATTTCCAAGGAAGTTCTGGGACTGAAAGGTGGGGGCTGACCCAACTGACCGTGGCCTGACATACGGTCCGTAGGTCCCATCGTCGGTGGACCCTTAGCTGGATTTCTAGTCTGTTTTTGGGGAGGGCTGCAGGTGGCCATCCACGGACCACCAGAACGGACCGTGGGTCACCCTATGGTCCGTGGGTGGTTCCCGTCGGTGGCACCTGTAACTTCTAAAACCTGCATTTTGGTTTATTTTCGAATACAAGTTGTTAAATTATCTGTCCCTTGGGAACATTCATCCTCAAATGAAGACTACACTAGATGAAAATGGAGGGAAAGAGCTGCAAACCCTACCACTAAACACTGGAACTAATTTCTGACTAAATTATTTTCCAAGAACATGGAAATACGTTGAAAATGCAAGTATAAACTGAAGGAACATGATACTAAGACTGAATCTGCACATGAATGACTGAAAAACTGAAGAGGAACTATTACCTCAAGCTAGAGTGGAATTATAAGGAAAGAGATGAGGATACTTGGCCTTCATGGCTGCTTCTGTTTCCCAAGTAGCTCTCTCTACGGACCGACTCCTCCATAAAACCTTAACTGAAGCAACTTCTATGTTTCTCAACCTTCTAACCTGATGATCAAGGATATCAACTGGTAACTATTCATAAGTGAGACTATCCTTCATAGCCACACTTTCTAAAGGTACAATAGATGTTGGATCACCCACACACTTCTTCAACAACAAACTGTGAAAACCGGATGCACTCTTGCTATTTCTATTGGCAACTCTAACTCATAAGCCACTTTACCAACCCTTTTCAAGATCTTGTAATGGACTACATATCTAGGACTGAGCTTCCCTTTCTTGCCAAATCTCATCACCTCCTTCATAGGCGAAACTTTCAGGAAAACCCAATCATCAATTTGGAACTCTAATTCCCTTCTCCTTACATTTGCATAGGACTTCTGGCGACTCTGGGCTTTCTTAAGTTTATCTCTAATGAGTTGCACTTTCTCCATAGCGTCATGAACTAAATCTGGCCCTATCAAGGCTGCTTCACCTACTTCAAACCAACCAACTGGAGATCTACATCTACACCCATACAATGCCTCATAAGGGGCTATCTGAATACTGGAATGGTAGCTATTATTGTAGGCAAACTCTATAAGAGGAAGGTGATCATCCCAACTACCCTTGAAATCGATCACACAAGCTCTCAACATGTCTCCTAAGGTTTGAATGGTACGCTCTGCCTAATCATCCGTCTGTGGATGAAATGTTGTGCTAAGATTAACATGAGTACCAAGACCTTACTGAAATGACTTCTAGAAATGAGAGGTAAGCTGAGGACCTCTATCTAAGATGATAGACAAAGAAACCCTATGTAACCTAACTATCTCATTAATGTAAAGCGTGGCGTAATCCTACGCTGAATCTGTAGTCTTGATAGGCAAAAAGCACGCAAACTTAGTAACTCTGTCAACTATCAACCAAATGGAGTCGTGTTGTCTGCGAGTACGAGGTAAACCTGTAATGAAATCCATGTTGATCACTTCCCACTTCCAAGTAGGAATGTTGATCTCTTGTGTCATACCTCCTGGTTTTTTATGTTCTACCTTTACTTGCTGGTAATTACGGCACTTAGCTACAAAATCTGCTATATCCCTTTTCATACCATTCCACCAAAAGACTTCCCGCAGATCGCGGTACATCTTAGTGGCGCCTGGATGAATAAAATATCTGGAGTTATGGGCTTCTGCAAGAATCTGTTGTCTCAACTTACCCACCTTAGGAACACATAATCGACTCTGATAGCGAAGCACACCATTTCCCCCTTGGGAGAAAACCTCAACTCTCTGCTGCTGGAATGCACCCTTTAGTTGAAGCAATATCGAATCACTCTCTTGCTTTTCTTTAACCTTCGCTACCAATGAAAGATTCTGACCCATTCTGAACTGTTACACCACCATATGATATGCTCATAAAACGAATTCCTAAGAAAGCAAGTATGTGATGATCCTTTGCTAGCTCTTTTCGTTCTTCCTCAACATGAGCTACACTACCCATAGATAGTCTGCTAAAAGCATCTCCTACTACATTAGCCTTACCAGGATGGTAATGCACACTCATATCATAATCCTTGAGGAACTCAAGTCATCTCCTTTGGCAAATATTCAACTTTTTCTGGGTGAACACAAACTGAAGGCTCTTATGGTTTGTGAACATAGCTACATGAACACCATACAAGTAATGTCTACAAATCTTAAGTGCAAACACCACTGCTGCAAGCTCGAGATCATTAGTTGGATAATTCTTCTTATGCACCTTATGCTATCTAGAAGCATAAGCTATAACCTTACCTTGCTGCATCAATACACAACCTAGGCCGACTCTGGATGCATCACAATAGATAAATTAATCGTCTGAACCCTTTGGTATAGTCAAAACAGGAGTTGTAGTCAACCTATTTTTCAGTTCTGCGAAGCTCTTCTCACAATCATCTGACCACTGGAACTTAACCTTTTTCTGAGTCAACTTAGTCAATGGAAATGCTATGGATGAAAATCCTTCCATAAACCTTCTCTAATAACCAGCCAAACCCAAGAAACTTCTGATATCCGTAGGAGAGGTAGGTCTGGGCCATTGTTTCACTGCTTCTATTTTCTAAGAATCTATCTTCCAAAAATGACTAGCACCCTAAAGTTGGTCAAACAAGTCATCAATTTTGGGGATGGGATACTTATTCTTGATTGTGACTTTGTTCAACTGTTTATAGTCAATGCACATTCTGAGAGAACCATCTTTCTTTTTTCACGAACAACACTGGTGCACCCCATGGGGAAATACTGGGTCTGATGAAGCCCTTATCTAGAAGGTCTTTCAATTGCTCTTTCAATTCCTTAAGCTCAGTTGGAGCCATTCTGTAAGGAGGAATAGAAATAGGCTGGGTATCTGGGAGGAGATCAATTCCAAAGTCGATTTCCCTTTCGTGAGTAACTCCCAGAAGATCTTCCGGAAACACTTCTGGGAACTCATTTACTACTGGAACTGACTCAAGAGTTGGGGTTTCAGAACTTGAATCCTTAACTCGAACTAGATGATAGAGATAACCCTTAGAGATCATATTTCTAGCCTTAAGGTAAGAAATGAAACGATCCATAGGTGCTAAGCTATTACCCTTCCATTCTAATATTGGATTGTTTGGAAACTGAAAACGAACAATCCTAGTTCTACAATCGATTGAGGCATAACAAGAATGTAACCAATCCATGCCTAGAATTGAAGTTGATTGCTATATAAGGAGTTACAAAGGAAAGAGTAGCCCCTGGATCTAACAAAGCATAAACATCTAAGTTAAATACTCGTAACGTACCAGTGACCACATCGGGAGAATCTTTCTAATCCTAGCGAGCCTGAAGAGAATACAACCTGTTTGGCACTATCCGCCACCTATACCAGATGAGTTACCCTGTTGAGTCAGGCGACCTGCGGGTGCTGCTGAAGTTGTAGACTGAGCTCTACTATTATTACCCCATTGACCCTGTTTAGCAAAAGGACAATCTCTCAACATGTGACCAGACTGACCACACCTAAAGCATCCTTCCTTTCCTGCAAGACACTCTCTCGGATGGTTCTTACCACACTTTGGACAAGTTAGGTAGGTTTTGGTGCCTGAAACACTCCTCTGAGACTTAGAACCTGATGCCCTACCTTTTTTATCATGCCGAAACTTAGAGGATGGAACACTAGCTGATAAAGGTGCTAGAGCTGAAGACTTTTGTTGAACCTGCGAGCAATTTCCAACACCCAACTTCTGTTAAGAATACTAATAGTTGCCTATCCTAGCCTTTTTGTTCTCCTTAGCCTGTCCCTAAGCTTATCTCCCTCAACCTGTTAAGCATGAGTCATGAGCCTAGATATTTTCATATTTTCCACCAACATAACATTTCTACACTCTGTTTTCACTAAGTCGGATATCTCATATAGAAACTTGTTCATTTGAGCCCTAGAATCGACAACCATGTGAGGAGCATACCTGGAGAGTTAGATGAACTTGAGTCCATACTCTTGGACTGTCATGTTACCTTGCCTCAAATTCATGAACTCCTGAGCTTTTGCCTCCCTTAACTCTCTTGGGAAAAACCTGGCCAGAAAGGTCTCACTAAAGCATTCCTAAGTGATAAGAGTTGCATATGTACCCTTGTTCTCTTTCCATTGCGTATACCATATATGAGCTACATCCTTAAGCTGATAGGACGCCAACTCTACCCTATCATTACATGTCACTTGCATCACTCCAAAGATCTTCTTGACCTCATCTATGAAGTTTTGGGGATCCTCACCAATCTGCGATCCTAAGAACTCTGGCAGATTCATCTTAACAAAATCATGAACCCTAGTTGTAGTCGACCCATGATTAGTATTTGCAGGAACTGGAACCTGTTGGTTGTTCTGATTAGTCACACTCTGAGCCAAAAGCTAAATGGCATTCCGAAACTCAGCATTTAAAACTTCCTGATCTAGGACCAGAGGAACTACGTTAGCATTTGGGGCATTTGCATTCCTTTTGTAGGCTCTACGAGGAAGCATGATCTGTAAGCGCATAACGAAGGATTAGAACGAGGAATTAGATCATACCTTGCGCACGATAAGAGTAACAATAAAATAGAGTCTTCCTAAAACACCTCATAGCCTCCCTCTCATTAGATGTGGTGCACTTCACACCCATGAAAAGGACTCTATTTAGTGCGCCTTTGGATATTAAGAAATACTCTTTTCTTAGTTTTGGGGTTTTTCAAACACACTTGTAATTAACAATTGAGGGTTCAAATTGAAGTGGGTTGTCACTCCCCGAAGCTACCCCCAGGACGCGGACACGGGACCTAGGATCATAAGTGACCCCAAGCTAACCCTGCTGGCATATCATAAGCATACTAAAGTAAACTGACGTAAAGAAATACTGTGCGGAAGCTAAGTCATAAGATAAACTGAAATGATGGAGAATACCCATATGCTGCCTGAATAAATGAAAACTGAGAGTTTAACAACAACTGAAAAGGCAAACTCAAATACTAAAGCTATAACTAACTGTCACGACCCGGGATCACCCCCTAGTCGTAACCGGCGTACTCGACCTCGAAGAGGTCTAATACAAGCCTCTTAGCATTCATTCATCGCATAGACACTAAAACCATAAGGAATTAAAAACTTTCTTTACCAAGAAAACA
>JAJOOR010039708.1:0-14763 GCA_036250505.1 Solanum acaule | reverse complement strand
GAATTGCTTTGTGCCCAAGATATTGCATGTGGCCAAAGAGTGCATTGATCCCAATATTTGCATGAGCCCGAGATATTGCATATGCCCGAAGATTGCATAACCCCGAGATATTGCATGTTCCCAAAGATTGCATGTGCCCGATAAATTATATTGTGCCTGAGAATTGCATGTGCCTCAGATTGTTAGTGCCTAAAAATTACATTGTTCCTGAAATTGCATTGTTCCCAAAGATTGCATGTGCCCGAGAAATTGCATTTTGCTCGAATATTGTATTCTTCCTGAGAAATTGCATTATGCCCGAGAAATTGAATGTGGTCGAGATTAGCATATGCCCGAGAATTGCTTTGTGCCCAAGATATTGCATGTGGCCAAAGAGTGCATTGATCCCAATATTTGCATGAGCCCGAGATATTGCATATGCCCGAAGATTGCATAACCCCGAGATATTGCATGTTCCCAAAGATTGCATGTGCCCGATAAATTATATTGTGCCTGAGAATTGCATGTGCCTCAGATTGTTAGTGCCTAAAAATTACATTGTTCCTGAAATTGCATTGTTCCCAAAGATTGCATGTGCCCGAGAAATTGCATTTTGCTCGAATATTGTATTCTTCCTGAGAAATTGCATTATGCCCGAGAAATTGAATGTGGTCGAGATTAGCATATGCCCGAGAATTGCTTTGTGCCCAAGATATTGCATGTGGCCAAAGAGTGCATTGATCCCAATATTTGCATGAGCCCGAGATATTGCATATGCCCGAAGATTGCATGACCCCGAGATATTGCATGTTCCCAAAGATTGCATTGTTCCCAAAGACTGCATTATGCCTGAGAATTTCATGTGCTCAAGAGTTGCATCTACATTGATTTTAAGAATTATATTGATCCCAAGAACTACTATAGCTACTTTCGAGTCATGAAAGTCACGTGGAGCTTAAATAAATACATTTGTATGGAGCTTCTCTCGAATCAAGCCACAAGTATCAATATATGCCTGAATTATATCAAAGCAAATACGCTTTTTTTACTCATTACTTATGTCCCAAAGGTGTCATCCTCCAAAGGCACCATCTTTCATGGCATGCGGCCATCATATCTGGCCTAAGGATTTAATTTATGTTTATCATGATTCGAAGGTGTCATAGTCTAAAGGCGTCATTTTTATGGCCTACAGACAACATTTTCATGACCCGAGGATTTAATTTTGCATATCATAGCCTAAGATATAATCTCCATAGCCTTAAAGCAAATATCATGGTCGATATGGAAAATTGTATCATGTTTACATTTACCATTTATTTGATATATCTGCCCTAATCACTTTATTTAGTCTTATCACAAGCTATAAATTTGCAGAGACTAACATATTGTAGAGAAGATCAACTGCCCTTTACATGTGACCATCACACTATATATATATCTTAACAATGCCCTCTAAACTTTTCTCTACCCATATGATCTTCTGCACTATTCATTCCATCTCGTTGCTCTAATCCTATCCATTCAAGTCGCTATCGTCCCTGTTCAAATATCATACCGTTATTTCAATTTTAGGAGCTTCTTTTGTTCCTAAAACTAGAACTACACTCGACCTGATTCTCATAATACCAGAGATATGTAGGAAACTTAAAACCAAAGTCTCGGTCATGCCATTTTTCCCAACTATATGTCATTTTAGCAGATCCCACTGACATCTTTTCCTTAATTGGACAAAATCGGCTACTTAGTCAACATTGGATACCCAATAATTCATCCCTCATTCTCAAGAAACCAAGGGGCAACTGTTGACACCCAATTTTGACCGACCTATAACCATTTATGAATTTCTACTTGATTAAATATGTAGGGTAAAACCTTTTTCCCTTATTTTACGGGTTCAAAATTTAAAGTAATTTTATGTAAATATTTAGATTTTAATATTCATGATTTATAAAATTTATTCTAATTATTTTTTCTTATCACATAACAATTTTATTAATTTTATTTATCAATTTTCAAGTTTTTGAAATAATTATTTTAATTATCGGTTTAAATTTTAAAATATTTAAGTGTGCTTATTTATATAAAAATTAATTATTATGTGTAGTACATAATTAATTAAATAGCAATTCAATTGATCTTTCCTTAAATGATTTAAATCGTAGCCCTTCTATTAAATTTATTTAATTCCTGGCACTTTTCTTATTCAATTTTAATTTGTAATTCAAGCCCTTTCAATACAAGTCTTATTTACATTTTAGCCACTTGGTCTGTAACACCCCGAAAATTTCTAAGTTAAGATTGGAATCACTCTTCATTTACTTGTAAGGTCATATCGGGTGATTCTTCAATTGCCCATATGTGTAAAGGTAAATTATTTAGTGTGGGAATGGTTTTGGATATCAATTAAGGTCACTAGAATCCCCTAGCACAAAGTAGAGTTAAAAGTTTCCTTATCGGTTAAGTTTTGATGTAATATTCTACTGTTGTCAACTTCAAACGACCATATCTCTTAGAATATAAACAGTTAAGTGGCCCATAACATATCAAATTAAACTTATTTGAATCAACTTTCCAAAGCCACAAATTTTACGTCAATCTAATTTATGAGTAAAGAGTTATGACCATTTTAGTAACCGATATAGTGCAGTGACGAATTAGCCGACGGGAAAACATTAAAAAGGGTCTTTTTGTCTTTTTACCTCCAAGAAAACCCTAAGCGATTTTCTTAACTAATAAAAGGCTCAAAACAATCAGATTTTCATGTTTTAATCCATCATTCTCTTCTCTCTCAAACCCTAGGGTAAAACCCTAAGGAAAAATTAAAGTAGAAGACTCCATTCAAGATTTTTTCAATCTTTTTCAAGATTCTTTCAATCTTTTTAAAGATTCTTTCAATCTATTTCAAGATTCTTCTTCAAGGTAAGTCCAACTCCAAGAATTTCATTACAATTAGGAATCACTAATGAAAATCATAATTCTTGGTCATGGAGATTTCAAGGACTAATTCAAGAATCTCAAGAAAGGTTTCCTTGATTGTTCTCCTTCAAGCTAGGGTTTCAAGGCTTCTAATAAAGTTTTTTTTCAAGATTATTCAAGAACCTTGTTCTTCTAGGTATGTAAGGCTATCATAGTGTTGGACTAGTTCATCCTCACACCCTACATCTTCTTTCAAATCAGTAAAAGAGTAATCTAGGATTCTATCCCTAGATTTGAGTATTCATGTGATAAGTTGATTTTGAGTTCTTGAATTCATGCATCCTTTTGAAATTCCATTACTAATTATTGAATTGCTATACTTTATGCATTAAAATTCTTGAGTTTATTCGTTCATGTCTATATTTCAGCATGTACCCTGTGAATTGAGTATTTTTTAGAAGAGAAATATCGTTGAGTTATGAGTTTCGAGTTCTTGAATTCTTGGGTCTTAAGTTCTGAGTACTGAGTTTCCTCATTGCTATTAAGATCCCTGGGTTGAGTCGTTCATGTCCATAATTCCACATGAACCCTATGATTTGAGTTATAAATTTTGAAAAGTTTTTCAAAGCCAATATTTCAGTTCTTAAATTGAGTTTTGAGAAAAGTAAAGATGTTTTTTGAGAAAAGTGTTTCCAAAACATTATTAGTATGACAATCGAGTATGTCATCAATGGATGAGCAGTATGGTATTTACATATACCATCATTGTTTATCCAGTATGACTTCCCAAGTCATGAATGATCATATTAAAATATGATTTTGATATGGTTTTTAAAGAGCTTGCAAGTATGTGAGTAAGACTATAAGGGGACTATGTATTCCCAGAGCTATCAATTTTTACATTGATAAAAGAGAAACTAAGATTTCTAAATGAGTTATGAGTTCTAAATATATTTCAATAGCAGTTACCTCTTTTAAGAGGGTAGTGAGCAATTATCTCAAACCAAAGGAAGAAATATATTTTTAACCATATGAGCATGAGTATATATTATTGAGAGTAGTATTTAGCACCGATATGGGGACGAGTTCAGATAACTCAAAGTCCTCATAAATCATGTATGCCAACATGGATAAAGGGTCATACTTTTTAGATGATTCCTTATTGATTTTTAAGCATAGCCTAGTGGATCCACTTAGTTGAGGTGTTCTATACCCCGGCAAGGTATATAACAATTCTGGCAGCGTGGGAGAGATGATGTATCATCACATAGCTCATAGTGATGGTTGTCGATTAGAGAATCTCCCAATAGAGTTAAAGTATATTTTTATATATCAATTATGATGTTGATTTCAGAGATGAGAAAGTATTTTTTAAAGCTATAAATGATTTAAATCATTTCTTTCTTTACATTCAACTTGAGAACATTGTTATCTATTGCAGTCCTTTCTTTCAGTTATTTGTTATTCATCCATATTACATACTCGTACATTCTATGTACTGATATCATTCGACCTACATCCTTTTATGATGCATGTATAGGTTTTCATGATTATCAATATGCGCTTTCCAGTTAGTAGTTTTGAGGTGTCGTGGGTCTTGTCCCGGCATCCTTCCTTAATAGTAGAGGCTTCATAGATAGATAGTTTTGGAGAGTCTTTCAGTTTCAGATATTTTATTTAAAATTTATGTTTCATACTAAGTATATTCAGCCAAGTTTTGAGATTCAATAAACTATTTTTAAACATTTCTTTCAATTTGATCCTTATGTATGCTCAAGCGAGTCTTTCGCTTGTAGTCAGCCAGGATGAGGGTTCTCTTGGGGACCAGCAATGGTTCTTGAGTGCTGGCCACGTCCAGGGTGTAGGCTCAGGTCATGACAAACTTGCTATTAGAACACAAAGTTCAAGTGTCCTAGGTTTTCTATGAAACCGTGTCAGTAGGATCTTATTTATGGTTATGAGGGGCCCACTTCTGTAAATGAGGGACTACAGACATTCAGGAAAAGTTTCCCTTCTTTCATACTCTAAATCATGCAATAGAGTTGTGTCATAAGGAACTTACTCTAACTCGTGCATTCCTCTTATCCATTCAACTACTCCTCATACTCAAGGTAGTTGAAAAGTAAAGCCTAGATCCTTATGGATGAGTTACTCTTAGCAAAAGTCTTCAAAAAATTCAATTGACCTCAGAGGAGCCTGAGAGAAGCTCGTGAGTGAGCTTAAGTGTGGAGATTTGAAAGACTTCACTGTTAATTCATATGCATCGCGCGTTCGAGCTAAAAGCGAGATGTATTCCCACACTTTTTTTCCTAAACCTCGTTTTAGATGAGACCCTTATGAGGAAGTATGTTTTAGAGCTTAGGTAGTGTTTTCACCCAAAGATATAGTATGAGTTACAAAGTTATAAGTAGTAGTATTAAAAGTGCCCAGAGTTAGAAGAATGAATGCATAGGTATAGTAACCTAAGAAAGGAAGATAGTGATGAATCAAATTATGTTGTTGTAGTCTTGTACCTAGTAAGTTATTAAAGAGGAGTTTTCCCTTATAGATAGACTAAGAAGTGATGAGTTTGTGTAGATTTCATGAAAGAAGGTAGAGTAAGAGTTACTAGTATGGATGAGTTAGAGTATACTTTAACCAGAATGGAGTTTATTTCAATGGAACATTGAGTTAGTGAATGCCAAGTATAGGTGTTCAATAAAAGACTAAAGTATTCATGAGGTGATAGATCTAAGCTAGGCTTATGATTTTTAAGGGAGAATCCATAATATTTAGAGGGTTATAGAACTAATTAGGCAATGATGTATAGCGAATAGATAAATAGTACTTAAGTTGTGAAAGGAAGTGGTGTTGTTGATAGTAGTTGTGTGATGATGGAGGAGAGAATTGCTATTTCTTATTGTGATAGTGATGGTTTGTTTATTCTATAAAAGGTTATGATGTGGAGGAAGAAGGAGACAAAGTTTTACAATGAGTACTAAGTCAGCTTCTTGGTGGTAATGCATGAAAGTACAGTTGGTAGAGATGATGAGAGGATGAGAAGTTATTAGAAAGAGGGTTAGTAGGAGTCTGTGGAGTGGTTAAGGTTCTACACTTGAATGTGGCGTTGTTAACAAGTGGACAACGCGTGATATGTTAGGCGTTTCATGATATGAGCTCAAGGTTAGCTGAGGGTAGCGCTAAGGAGTATTGTTCTTGGGATGAGATTTCCTACAGAGCTATAGAACCCAAATCTTGTGATTTATATCAGTATAATCACCATATATTAAGTACTTTGTGATTTTGAATAAGACTTGCATACAGTAAGAGTAACCCCTTTCCATTCTCAGACCAACTGTCATTCAAGGACGAATGATCCCAAGGGAGAGATATTGTAACACCCCAAAAATTTCTAAGTTAAGACTCGAATCACTCTTGATTTACTTATAGGGTCATATCGAGTGATTATTAAATTGCTCATATGTATAAAGGTAAATTATTTAGTGTGGGAATGATTTTAGATATCAATTAAGGTCACTAGAATCCCCTAAGCAGAAGTAGAGTTGAAAGTTTCCTTATCGATTAAGTTTTGATGAAAGATTCTACTTGGGTCAACTTCAAACAAACATCTCTTAGAATATAAAGAGTTAAGTGTCTCATAACCTATCAAATTAAAGGTATTTGAATCAACTTTCCAACGCCACTGATTTCGCGTCAATCCATTTTTTGAGTAAAAAGTTATGACCATTTTAGTAACTGATACAGTGCAGTGACGAATTACCCGACGGGAAAACATTAAAAAGGGTATTTTTGTCTTTTTACGTCGAAGAAAACCCTAAACAATTTTCTTGACTAATAAAAGTCTCAAAAAAATTAGATTTTCATCTTTTAATCCATCATTCTCTTCTCTCTCAAACCCTAGGGAAAAACCCTAAGGAAAAATCAAAGTCAAAGACTCCATTCAAGATTCTTTCAATCTTTTTCAAGATTCTTTCAATCTTTTTCAAGATTCTTTCAATCTTTTTCAAGATTCTTCTTCAAGGTAAGTCCTTCTCGAAGATTTCATTCTCTCCAACTCAAATTCCTCCATACAATTATGAATCACTAATGAAAATCATAATTCTTGGTCATAGAGATTTCAAGAAATTAATTCAAGAATCTCAAGAAAAGTTTTCTTGATTGTTCTCCTTCAAGTTAGGGTTTCAAGGCTTCTAATCAAGTGTTTTTTCAAGATTCTTCAAGAACCTTGTTCTTCCAGGTATGTAAGGCTATAATAGTGTTGGACTAGTTTATCCACATGCCCTACATCTACTTTCAAATTAGTAAAAGAGTAATCTAGGATTCTATCTCTAGATTTGAGTATTCTTGAGATAAGTTGATTTTGAGTTCTTGAGTTCATGTTTCTTTTTGAAATTCTATTCCTAATTATTGAATTGTTAATGTTATGCATTAAATTCTTGAGTTTATTCGTTCATGTATATATTTCAGCATGAACCCTATGAATTGAGTATTTTTGAGAGGAGAAATATCGTTAAGTTATGAGTTTCGAATTCTTGAGTCCTTGAGTTCTTGAGTCTTGAGTTCTGAGTACTGAGTTTCCTTATTTCTATTAAGATCCCTGAGTTGAGTCGTTCATGTCCATAATTCCACATGAACCTTATGATTTGAGTTATAAATTTTGAAAAGCTTTTTTAAAGCCAATACTTGAGTTCTGAAACTGATTTTTGAGAAAAGTAAAGATGAGTTTTGAGATAAGAGTTTCTAAAACATGATTAGTGTGACAATCGAGTATGCCGTCAATATATGCTGGGGCAGATCTAGGAAGTCCCAAGGGGTGTCACGGGACACAACTTCGTCGGAAAAAATTGTTATATATAAATATATATAAGTATAATTAAGACTGAAAAAAGAAAATATATATATATAATACTGTGTTAAATCTTGACATAAGAGGTCGTGTAGCATTAGTTGGTTTAGTGTATCATTTGTTGCGTGTAGGTCGTGAGTTCGAACTTGGACACTGTTTCTTTTTCTTTCTTTCTTTTTCCATTTTTTCTTTTCTTCCTTTCCTTTTAATTTTTTCTCTTTTGATATTTTATATAAAAATAAATATGTAGCACTATTATATTTGGTGATATTATTTTCAAAATGAAAATCTATTCATAAAAAGCTAAAATGTTTTTGATTATAAATTTTATTTTTTAGAAAAGATATAATAGCTTATGCGAATTGTGTTAATATATATATATTTATATATTAGGTGACACCGCTTGCAAAAAATCCTGCGTACGTCACTGACTGTATAAGCAGTATGGTATCTAGATATACCATCAATGTTTATACAATATGACCTCCCGAGTCATCAATGATCATATTAAAATATGATTTTCTATGTTTTTGAAAGAGTTTTCAAGTATGAATTGAGTAAGAGTATAAGGGGACTATGTATTCCCAGAGGTATCTGATAAAAGAGAAACTGATATTTCTAAATGATTTATGAGTTTAAAAGATATTTCAAGAGCAGTTACCTCTTTTACGAGGGTAGTTTGAGCAATTATATCAAACCAGAGGAAAAGTTATGTTTTTAAGCATATGAGCATGAGTATATATATTATTGGGAGTAGTATTTAGCACCGATATGGGGTCGAGTTCAGACAACTCGAAGTCCTCATAAACCATGTATGCCAACATGGGTAAAGGGTCATACTTTTTTGATGATTCCTTATTGCTTTTCAAGCATAGCTTAGTGGATCCACTTAGATGAGGTGTTCTATACCCCAGCAAGGTATAGGAAAGTTCTGGCAGCTTGGGCGAGATGATATATCATCACGTAGCTCATAGTGATGGTTGTCAGTTAGAGAATCTCCCAATAAAGTTAAAGTGTATTGTTATATATCACTAATTATGTTGAGTTCAGAGATGAGAAAGTATTTTGTAAAGCTTTAAATGATTTAACTCCTTTATTTCTTTACATTCAGCTTGAGTACATTGTTATCTATTGCAGTCCTTTCTTTTAGTTATTTGTTATTCAGTCATATTACATACGCGTACATTCTATGTATTGATGTCATTCGACCTGCATCCTTTTATGATGCAGATAGTATTCATGATTCTCAACAGGCGCTTCGTTGAGATCATTCTACACTCTAGGTAACTTTGGTGAGCCTCCTTGTATTTCAGAGGACGTCACAGTTACTTTCCAGTTAGTAGTTTTGAGATGTCGTGGGTCTTGTCCCGACATCCTTTCTTAATAGTAGAGGCTTCATAGATACACAATTTTGGAGAGCCTTTCAGTTTCAGATATTTTATTTAAAACTTATGTTTTATACTAAGTATATTCAGCAAAGTTTTGAGATTCAATAAACTATTTTTAAATGTTTCTTTCAATTTGATACTTATGTATGCTCAAGTTAGTCTTCCACTTATAGTCAGCTAGGATGAGGGTTCGCTTGGGGACCAACAATGGTTCTTGAGTGCTGGTCATGTCCAGGGTGTAGGCTCGAGTCGTGTTAGCCTATTTTATTCCAATTCTAGATTATCAAATATCTTTCAACCTCAAACATCCATCCTTTAAATCAAAATTCGAGATCAAATCCTAGTCGTTCATCTTCTCTTAATAAACGCTTCAGATCTCACAACTCTTTACTTTCCTTTATAATTCACTTAATATCCAAACCCTAATAATTTTAATTTTTTTCCTCATATGAAAGGAGGTTGCGCCGCACCTCTCTCTCCTCTCCATTTTCCGGTGAAATCGCCGATGCTCCTCTTTTTCCCGTGGTCGGCGAAGGCAATAGCAACCATCAGCCTCTCTCTCTCGCCCTCTTTCCCTCCTTCTTCTTTTCCGGCGATAGCCGCCAGAGGGAGTCACATCATCTTTCCCTCTCCCCGTCCCAGCGAGAACCACCAGACGATGGTTTCTCTTTTCTCCCTTCCTCTTCATCTGCCGAGGACAGCCGCCGAAATCGGTGAGGCAACCAGATTGCAGTCGCCTCTCTCCTCTCTTTGCAAGGACAACAACCGACTAGCCACAACAACAATGAAGTGACCTCTGAGTTCGGCAGCAATAAACAAGAGCATTGTTGCTCTGTCGCTTCGATTACAAAGCTCCAGTCTAAGACAAAGTTTGGTCATGTTAAAGTCGAGGATTTTAGCTTACTAAAAGACGGATCTCAACAGATCCGTTCAAGTTCGCTCCTCATATTAGCTAAGTTCTTAATGTTGAACTATAAAGGAGTCGTGATGTGTGTTCATGCATGTCTACTTTTGTTGGATTTCATACTGTGTTTGAAATCGTTTATGATCGACTGATCTTCTTAACAATGTTCATTGTTTTATATATTGATAAAACATCAGTGTGTCCTTCATTTTTATCTAAAAAAAATTTGCTGAGTAGCTTCAATACTCTCTGTATGGCTTCTGAATATAATTTAGGTGCTATTACATTTGTATTAAAGTTTGATGGTTATTGAGATAATCTGTTTAGGATTTGATAGCGAATTGATGAATTTTGTCAATTACAATTGTCTCTAATTTGATCATTCTCCTTAATTAGCTTAACTAGTGTTGAAGGAATCTCCTGTAAATTAATTGATTCTGTTACCGTTAAATTTTTACACGACCTTCTCTTGATTTAATATGACAACTCCATTGATAAGTTTATTCTTGGAATTCTTGCATATATAAAATTGGTGGGTTTTTACCCTTAATTATTTCCTATTGTCATCTTTATGGTAGGTATATGATCATTGTGAGGTAAAATAGCATGATTTTCTTTACCTTATTTAGTTTCAGACAAATTTTAAGTCATTTTGTTTGTGGTAGAGTGTGTGTATATATATATATATATATATATTACTGAATGATGGTGACTAATCTCTCTTTGCCTTAATTAAAACATGAAAGAATTCTTGAATTGGATATTTATGGTAAAATCTTTAATCGTTTGGTCAATAACTTTACTCATTTGGATTCCTTTTGAATAAGGAAAATACATTTTTTTATTTTAAAAAAAAACAAAATCAAATTAAGTCTTTTTTTCATTTTCTGCTATGCCCTTTCATCTGCTATATAAAGAGATCCTTTGCCTCAATATTTTCTCACGCTTTTAGTTGGAAAAAATACTCTCTACCCCTAAAAGAAAAAATAAGAGTTCTTGCAAACTGCCAAACATTTTTTCTCTGCCGTATTCTGCTAAGTACTTCATTGCTGATGAACTAATCTGTTTAATTGAGTTGAACTTAATGTTCAAGATGCTGAAGAGTTACCATGGGAGAGAATACTAGACGGGCTTAAATTTATGTTTATGTTTTATTTCATTTCTATTTTTGGTCTTGTAATTATTTGTATAACTCTCTCTCTCTATTAAATTATTTGGGGGCTGCCTAAAGGGCAAAGTGATATACGTGGTAACTATTTTTTATTTTATTATGTATGGTTGTTATAGATAATCTGTCTCTATTACTTTATCACATATAAAACATGCAAGCATATCGGAATCTCTTATATAATTGGTCTAAAATCAACCTTTGTTATTTATAACTTTGTTAGATTAATTAATTTATCATCGGTATGTGTTAAATTATGTTATAATCTTGGAACTATTTGAATCTGATCTAACATGTCAATATTGTTAAAGTTCAGAAATTGATTAGTAAAATAACTAGATGTCATGCCCATAGGGGTTAATTATTTGTTTATGCTATTCGGGTGTAGAAATCGCGCATATATGCCCAAAATAATTATTTTGTCTTATTCTTTATTGAGAAACCTTGCCTCTAGGATTACAAATAAAAAAAAATTCAACATGTTAACCAATCAAATTCTCTCTATAGGCCCCTTAATATATTTTAGAATGTTAAAAATAAAATTTGTGCATAAATATTATGAGTGCAGATTGTTTACTTAATTAGATACCATGCCTATAGGACTTAATAAATTTTTAGCATGTCAACAGAAATCATGTCTATAGGATTAGCAATAATGTCAGCATATTCACACTTAGAAACCATGACTATAGGAGTTAACTAATAAGACTAATGTCAATTAATCAAATTAAATAAATCCAGCATGTCAAAATCATATTTTAATAACTTAAGCATGTTAATTAATTAGTCAGATTTTAATAAAACTTAGTATGTTAATAACTTTCAGCATGCTAATTGATTAGATATCTGCCTATAGATTCAAAATTTCGTCATGTTCATAATTAATTTCCCGCGTGTAATAATCAACATAGTAATAATGTCAATTAAAATCTGATATGTTTTAAACTGATAATCCCCTGATTAAATTTTGCACGAAATAAATAAATTATGCATTATGTATAACCGTTTTGCCACTTAAAATCAACCAATAACTTTTTATGCATCTGTAATTAATTTTTTGCAAGTTATGTTTAAAATTGTGTTGTTTCAGACTAATTATTGAATTAAATCAACTTATGTCTGGTAATATTTCTACCCATTTAATATTAATTGTTATGATGCTTGTTTGTGCGCACACACTTTCACATGAACCCTTTCACCTTTTAATTGAGTTTTGCAAGCATGCTAAATAACCTAACCTAGAGGCCGATTTCGGATTTTACGTGCTAAGTGTTGTCATGTATGTTTTGCTTGGCGTTTAGGGGCCTAATTATGCAACCTATATTTTATTTTTAGTCTAAAACCACCTGAATAGAAGTCCAATGCCTCTTGGACATTAAGTGGGAACGCAAGGCACCTTCTAGGACCTTATGCGTGTGGAAGGGGGTAGGGGTAGTTAGACCCTTATCGAACATGATGGAAATTGACTCAAGCTGAAAATGACAAAACTCTGATTTTGTCTTTCGGTAAATAGTTGACCGCTGGTCCGATAAGTGTTAGTTTAGTGGAGTTGACGTTTCCCTTTCCTTTCCCCTTTTTATTTGTATATAATTATAACTGCTTGGGGTAGTTTAATAAAATAAAATCAGTTTCTTTGTCTACTTGTGTATTCTCTGTCTTCTAGCTTATCTTTCTCTAAAATAATTTATGCTAATTACTCGTATTAATTGTCTTAGTGTTCAAGTATCTTATCACTTAGTTTAATCAAAATATTTACAACTAAATAAATAGTGACCTTAATTGCTACTTGTAACTCCCCGCATAAACTATATGAGATACGAACGGGACCCACAATTGTGGACCTCAAGGGGTGCTTAACACCTTTCTCTCGAGGTAATTTGAACCCTTACCCAAATCTATGGTTTCGCAGACCCTTTAGTTAGAATAGTTAGGTTAGTTAGGTGCCCTATTATGCCTTTAATTCGTTAGGCGGCGACTCTTCTTTTAAAATAAAACCTAAAAAAGTGGTCAAGTCGTTGCACCAAACCCATTTTGCAAATTATGGGGCGCGACAGCTGATTTAAGGCTAAACTTTTGTACTTCAATATGGAGATTGTGGGTCATAACTTCATTCGATGTTGAAGGATTCTTCTTGATAAATCAATTTCAAAGTCTTGTTATTAAGGTAATTTTTTTTTTACTATTTAAAGTGAAACTTTTTTCTATTTTGATTTGATTCACTTGAGCTAAGAGTTTTTCGAAAATAGTCTCTCTACCTCCATAAGGTAGGGATAAAGTCTCCGTATTGTCTACCCTCCCCAAAACCCACTTGTAGAATTACACTAATTATGATGATGTTGTTGTTTGTATGAAACATGCTATTGTTTGAAATTTCTATATTGTTTGCCTTTGATAAAAAAAATTTACTCCACTCATGTTGAAGATTTTAATGCTTTCTAATAAACTGATTTTTTACTCTATCTTTGTGGAAGCTTTTAATGGCTTTGTTTAATACTCCATCAGTCAATTCCTTTTAAGTTTCTCCAAGAAGAATGTCACATTTCTATAATTAGAAAAAATGTAACTTTAAATTCCACTTTTTGCCGTAGTAAAATGTTTAAAGCCACACAAATATCTATGTTTTGTTTTTGATGACATGTTTTAAAAGTCCTTTTTTCTAAAACTTTGTGTCAAGTCAAATGGTGCCACATAAATTGGAAGTTTTGACCAAAATAAGCTATTTTAAAAACCAATTCACCAAACTAATACGATTTTTAAATTTTTTACAAAAGTAGTATAAACGTACTTCATGGTAACGTTTTAGGTTATTTTTATTTTAAAAATTCAACGGACAAAAACTGACGGAGCTGACGACGTTAAATGAATAAGCGTTACTATGAGTAACGTTTTAGGTGTAAAACGTTACTCACAATAACGATTATTGAGAATCCAATCACGTCAACCCTGCAAATGCAGAATCAAATCCTGCAAATGTAAAACGTTACTCATAGTAACGTTTTACACCTAAAACGTTACTCACATTAACAAACGTTACCATGAGTAACGTTTACTAAGAATTCAATCACGGGTCTTCGACTCCTGCAAATTTTGCTATAAAACGTTACTCATAGTAACGTTTTACCTCAAAAACGTGACTGTCAGTTACAACACTATATTAAAGTCATATTCCTCCATTTTTTAAACTGGCCACATGTGATTATAAAATAAATGTTGTTGTAAGGAATGTTTTGCATATTCCAACAATATTCAACAAAACTTTTACTTGTGTTGCCCATTGTTAAAATAATATTCACAAACCTTCATCCGGTATGAATTAAATACGTCAAGTTTATCATATTATTAAGAGATTTTTTTAAATAATATTAATAAATTAGAAAAATAATTTTAAAGCTATAGTAAGAACTTAACATAATATGATAAACTTGACTTATTTAATTCATACCTGATGAAGTCTTGTGAAAATTATTTTAACAATGGGCAACACAAGTAAAAGTTTTGTTGAATATTGTTGGAATATGCAAAACATTCCTTACAACAACATTTATTTTATAATCACATG
>JAJOOR010039707.1:0-17421 GCA_036250505.1 Solanum acaule | reverse complement strand
TTATATATTTTAATAAAATACAAAAAAAAAAAAAAAAAAAAGCTTAAAGAAAGAAAGTTGGATAATGAGAATCAATACATTTATTTTTCAAGTAGAATTTCTCCCCTTTTTGTAGGGAAGGAAATATAAAAGAAATAAAATACATTTATTTTTCAAATTAAAGTTAATTAAATACTTAAATTCATTAAATTAGTTAATTTCTCCCCTTTTGGTAGGGGTTTGTCCTACAATCTCATGATTTAGAGGCTTTCAGATAGAACTTTAGATTTCTGCTTATGTTCATATGTCTCAGATTCTTTTATTTTGTTATGATAGCTATTCAAAATTTATTCCACTTTCCATATTATTAGTTATATATTCTATCTTAGTGTCATGCTATGTTCTGTGTTTTGTAACATCTTGGATTTGAGATAAAAAAAAATGCATCTTTCCAGACCTGGTGCAAGAACCATGAATTCACATCCACAAGCTTTACACTTAAGCAATTCACGTCCTCATGCTCTAATCTCAAGCAATCTATAATGTAATTTATCAATCCTAGAAGATCACATCTAATCCCTCAATTTCCCCTTTCATGGTATAAAACCCAACTATATCAAATTCATCTTAGAATCATAGGTTAAGCATGGATATATGTATAATCATACTAAAAACATGCAATTCTATCATAAACATTCATAAACATCTTAATCCACTCTATTGGATCATAATTCATGACATTAGAAGAAACCCTAATGTGATTTGGGGAATTCTTCTTTTAAATTGGGGAAAACATGGGGGCTTTATGAATGAAAGGAATCCATGAATGAAATAACCATCATACCTTGATTACAATGTCTACCAATATTGAAACAATGGAGACTTGACTTGACCTAGCTTGACTCTTCTCCTTCTTCTTCTTCAACTTTCTAAAGAAAGAATATTTGGGAAAGGAACTTGGAATTTCTTTAGGGCCTTGAAGTAATGACTTAGGATGAATGAGTTTAGGGATATAAAGTACTTATATAGGTGGTCTAGGATTAGGCAAAATGACATCACTTAAGTCTACATAAAAGCAGAAAGTCCCAAAGTACCCCTAACTAATTGTCCCTGACTCGACCCACGAGATCATGTTGATGGGTCGTGGATGGACCTAAGGTCCATCCTAGTCAAACGTGTTCTTAGTTTAGAGACTATGGAAATTTTCCATGGACCTACAAAACCCCAACCACGGGTTGTGGAGCCATCTACGGGGCGTGGCTCCTGGCTGTGGTTACTGCCTTAGGAAGATTTATAGTTTGCTTATCCATGAGGCCCACCTACAGGGAATGTGTCCAACAATGGGGCATGATTCACCCCTTGTGGGTGACACCTGGAATTATAAAAGTTGCTAAGTTTCATCATTCGTATGCCTCCAAGAAAAGCTTACGAGAGAAGGAATCAAAATGTAGAACAAGAATCACCTCCACCTTTGGTTGACCTTTTGGCTGAATAAGTTACTCATGTTGAGTTTAGGGCTACTTTCCAAGTTGTTTCCCAAGCCATGACTATGCATGCCAACTGTGAGGTTGTTATCCTTGTGAACCTAAATGTGGGAACAAATGATACTAAAGACAGGGACTTTTCTCGGATGAACCCTATCGAATTCAATGGTTCTAAGGTGGATGAGGATCCATAAGAGTTCATTGAGGGTAAAGCTATTAGTGAGTAAATTTTAGCTAAATGGGTATATAGATATTTGACGGTCTTAGTTTTCCAGAAAGTCACCTCAGCTGATCTAGTAGAGTTAAATATGCTTGACTTTAATGTAATTTGAGGTTTTAATTGGCTTCCTGCTTGTTATGCATCAGTTGACTATAGAATAAGAGTTGTTAAATTTCGGTTTACGAATGAACCAGTCATTGAATGGAATGCTAGTTCCTCAGCAACTATAAGTCAATTTATCTAATGCCTTAAGGCTTGAAAGATGGCATCTAAGGGTTGTATCTATCATCTAGTAATGGTTTGGGATACCAATTTTGAAACCCCAACTCTTCAGTCTCTCTTTGTAGTAAATTAATTCCTAGAACTGTTTCATGATGATCTTCTCAGAGTTCCTCCCAAAAGAGAAGTCGAATTTGGAATAAACCTTTTTATAGATACCATAACTATCTCTATTCCTCCTTAAGTTTCTTCAAAACATAACCCTTCAACTTCCCTCCAGCCATTTTAGAACTAATTTTGGCCGTTTTACCCATAATCCTTACGCCCTGAATATTGTGGTAGCATTCTAAATGTCATGGGAAGCTTTATGCGTTGGGAATTTGATGATCAACCAATTATTTTCAAATTTTTAGTATCATCCCAAACCTATTATACTCAATTCAATTTATAGCATGCAATCGTTCCTAAGCGTAGTAAGGAGAGTAGAGTACATAGTGGTTACCATAGTTTGACATTTCTGGATGGAGTGATCGGAGGGTTGAGATAGTTTTGGGAGTTATGAGGGAGATAAGTCGTCATGAAAATCCACTCCCCTTTGTGTTATGCTTCTGATTCTTGCTATGACATTATAGCGAATGTTAGGTGCTAGAGTGATGTATCTAGAATGGGGTTATGGCGGCTATAGTGTTGTCTAGTACTATGTATGCAGAAATTTGTTATTATGATTTTATGAGTTCAAAATGATTTTTTAATAATATTTGGTATGCGGGATGTGGTATTATCATGTCACTTGCACATTAGAAGTGTATACTTAACTTATCAAATCAAGTAGTGAACCCCGATAATAAATCTATCTTCTTTTCACATGGGTAGTTGTTCGAGGATGAATGTCCTTGTACAAGATATATCTATGGTTCGCTTGGATACCACTTATGTTATATACTAAATGTTGGCTTGAATAACATTCTTTGTATGAGAATATCCATTTATCGTTGGCTCAGGTAACAAACGGGTAACCAACTATGGATGGCTTGGGTACCACATCCACAAGCTAACAGTTTGAGTTTGGTTTTGATGAGAGTACCAACTATGTGTTTAAGGTTCCATGAGTGAACCTAATATACTTCTTTATAATTCAATTGTTGTATGTTAGATCTGTGAGTAGTCTTGGTTACTTCAAAGGTGAGTTGATCTCAGATCTAACTTGTATGTGATCATGTGAAACATGGTTCATGTTACGGTAAGTAAGGGTAAAGACTGGGAGTCTAGGTTATGTGTTATTTGTGATTATTGAGGTTTGTTATTTTTTGTATTGACAATTGGTTTTCTAAGGGTTATTTTACATAGAAAGTATAAAGCGATACAATCACTTGAACATGGATTGGTTGTCAAGGACATCCTTCCATGAGACATAAGTATTAAGCAAGGCCTAATAGTGTAAATCTTTGGGTGTATGCTTTGCCCCAAGTGGATATTTACAATGAGATGGTGTGTTACACAAGGTAGGGTCCGGGCACCAAGTTGGAAGGAGTACCACACCTAGTTGATGTGAGGACTATCCAAGGTAAAGCGGGAACTCTTAAGTAGTAGAGTGTGGGTTTTCCCAAAGTTAGGTCTCATGAGATGGAAGCCTTCACATAGTTGAGTTAAGGTTTCTAGTAGCAATCTCCATATCCAATGAACTAAGACATACTTGAAGAAGTATCTCATAGTGTTCAAAATTATAAATGGACTTGGACATGCTTAATTAAGTATCTCATAGGGTCCATCTTAACAATGAACCTAGACTTTCTTAAAGAAGTATCTCATAGGGTTTAACCTAATAGCAAACTAAGATGTGCTTAAGGAAGTACCTCATAGTGTTCTAAGGTCTAAAGATAGGAACTAGTTTCCAACCAAGAAGTATGAGTATGAGGACCTAAAAGTGGTACTTAGCATGAATAGTATTATGGGATTCTATCATGCATTGCACAAGTATGACTTAGGGTTTATCAAGAAAGTGTTTTGTTGTATGATATATGGCCAGAGAAGATTGTGCTAGAGTTGCCTTCCTTGTTAGTATTGACTAAAGGTGAGAGATGAGATTCCCTTGGTTATTAGAGTTAAGCTAAAGGATGAGGTCCTAAGGTGATTAGTATAATGGCCTAAAGTGGTACTTAGTGTGAGTGGTATTATGGGATGCCATTCATGCATTGCACAAGTATGATTTGAAGCTACTTATGAAAGCTTAAGATGTGACTATGCATATAGACTATGATTAAGATGACCAAAAAGGGATACTTAGCTTGGATATTATTATGGGATGCTATTCTTGCATTGCACATGTATGCTTTGAGGTTACTCTAGAATAGTCCTTTTTGATATTAATGGCTAAGGGTTGAATGATGCTTATATGATGCTTATGTTGGAGACCTTGCTTATGATTATGATATTGTCTCTTATGCTTATAGTCGAAGTTTCATGAAGTATTTCATATGATTATGTCTTATGTGACTCACCCTTAGGTTATGCTCTTATGATATTATGCTAGCTAACATATTTAGTACATTTTGTACTAATGCATACTTTGCCTACATTCTATTCAATTGTAGGGTTCGGAAATTTGAGTTCCATTCTTGAAGCTAAGTTTATAAGGAGCAAAGGAGTGAAGATTTGGTGAGTCCTCATAGCTTCGAGGACAAAAGCCACTATGTCCTTTATATCTTTTATTTTCATGTTGAGAGTATTGTATGGGATTTGTCCCAAGAGTTTTCATTTTAAAGTTCTATTAGATGGTTTGAGAAAGAATAGTAGTAAAGACTTCCACTTGCTTATAAGAAAAAACTCCGATTGTATGGATAAAAGTTTTTAAAAAATTTCATAGTTTTCTATTATCTTTTGTTATGATATGCTAAGATCTTGTATGAGACCCCGAATGTTACATCTAAGGTGTACCCATGGGTTGTGACAAAGATATGGTAGTTTTCATCCATGGAGACCTTTCCTCCATGGAGTTCCCAAATTTTCCAAATTGTGAAGTTAGAAATCCCTAATTGAGTTAGGGTTTTTCTTCTATGTTATGGGTTCTCTTAATTATTGATTTAATTGATTGCTTTATAATCTTTCAAACATGAATTGATAAAATTCTATGATTTTATGATGAATTCTTATGAACTCATCCATATCCGATGTTTTCTGTTTTAAGATGATTTAATGTGGGTTATAGAATTATGAAAGATGAATTTAAGAAATCATGCATGCTCTCATAATATTTATGTTAATGTTTTAAGGATGCTTTGAGAGTGAAGAATCAGTGATGATGTTGTTGTTGTGTTGTGGAAAGGATTTCTCATATACACATGAAAGCATGATTGTGAAAGATTTCCTCACATAATAAGGGTCCTTTAGGTTGAAAGGATTTCTCACTAAAAAAATGAACCAATAGATAAGGAGCTAATCTAATATTGAGGGAAGGGGTGACTACCATGTCCTTTAAAGACTAGGGAGTAGGCGATTACCCATGCCCTAGCATGATAAGACAAGAGGTGACTACCAATGCCTTATGAAAGTTAAGTTAAGATGACTCTAATGAACATTCCATGGAAGTTATGCTTAGCACTGAGTAGACAAGTGGCAATTACCCTTGTACCATAAATTATGTGTCAACATCGGATTTTTCTAGATAGACAGAAGTGAGTGGATCCATGTAACACCTCAAAACCAATTAGGCCAGAATACCAGAAAAATGGGTGAACCACAACAGGGATCACAAATAGTGAATTGAATATGGTATGTGAACCTGTATGTGGTTCACACCCAGTTTAGGAAAGGTGGACCACAGGACACTTTACGGGCCATAGACCACCACACGAGCCGTAATGGTGCTCGTGGTAGCAAGACAGAACCCTTTAGGCCCTGACATCAGACCAAAGAGTTCTCCGCAGGCTGTAGTCTAGAACGGGCCGTGGGAGGGTCCGTGGACCTAACCCAATAGACCACCAGCCCAAGTGAAGGACCACAGTGCCCTTCACGGTCCATGGTCCTCCCACGGTCTATGCTAGGGCTTGTGGACAAGACCAAGGACCAGTAGTTACTGCCAGCAGACCATAACCCAGTCAATAGGCTGAGGTCCTAGTGATAGTCTGTCACTAGGGCCGTGGTTTGCCTTTATAGATTTTAAGTCAGGGGTCGTTTGGTCTTTTCCCCTATGCATTGGACACCTAAACTACGTCGTTTAACCATTAAACTACGTACTTTTTGTTAGTTTGAGCCTAGTAACTGATGATTCCAAGATTTGGACTCATGTGGGGCTTTGTTTACATAGATTTAGTGTCCTCAAATGCTTAATTTTTGCCAATAACTGATGTTAAAATCTTGATTTTCAGGTATGTGGATTGAGGAAAAAAGCGAGGACACTAACAAGCAAAAAGGAACGAAACAAGAATAAGAAATGAAGAAGGGCAAGCCTGAGGATCGCCAAGAGCACTCGGTGTGTCGCCGAGTGGCTCATCAGACCTCCTAAAGTTCAAGTGTGCCAAACCCTGAAGGAAACAACCAAGTTAGCGATAAAAACGAACAGTCGGCGGATCACCGAATGATTTCATGAATCCCAAATAGATCGCCCAAAGTTACAGACCTGGAGGATGCTGAGTACCAAGGCAAAAGGGCGATGGAAATGACCAAAGGGCGTCTCGCCGAATGGTTTGGCGAGCCCGACTTACTTCACTGAGGGACTCTTCACAACATATTTTTGGCAACTATAAATATGTTTATGAACATTTAGTTGAGTATCTTGGTTCATAATTTTTCTCTATTTTTTAGAACAATCTGGAGACAGTTTTTCTCTTGTATTCCTAAGCTTTGAGGGATTGAAGAAATTGGAAGTGGGTCTTAGAGATTCTTCGAATTGGAGCATTGTTAGGACGAATCTACAGTTACCCAATTGATGGATTATCAGTTTAGTAACTAGTTTTTTCCTTTTTATAATGTCTAGCTAAAACCCCAATTCTTTGGGTGTGATCATGTGATTATGGGCTGATTTAGTTTATGGGTATTGTTAATTGTTAATTGTTAGTTTAAATGCAATTTAGAAGTGAGTTTAATCAGTAATTGTTGTTTAATTTAAGAATTGTAGTAGCAAATGCAGTTTTATGTTTGTGTTCTTGGCTTGCTCGAGAAAGAGGTTTTAGAACTAAAATTATTGGTTGATGGTGTGTGGGTATCGGGTTTACGTGGGTTTAGCTCGATAGAGTGAGTCCTAAACTCAATAACACACATTCAGCTCGAGAGAGTGAATGGACTAAGGTGTGGGCTGTTCTTATTTTGCATGCTTGTTGATGTTTGAGAGAAATCACTTGATTCGGGGTAAATTGTTCGAGAGAAAGTTTACCTCCCCTATACCCTATCTTACTCACTAATATCTAGCTATTTACTAATAGTTGCAAATACCCATATGTCTATAATTGGCTATAATCGATCACATCCCAACAACCCATCTCATTATTGTTAATTCCTATTTTTTATGACTCTTTTTGTGGTTAATAATCAAAACTAATCCCCCATTTGACATTCTTGTCACCCCTTGATTTGAATGATGTTTTTATTCGAAAATTTATATTTATATGACTAATTTTAACATGTTCATACTTTCCAATTGAAGTTGAAACACGTACCACTCGCTGTGGAATCTTACCCCAACTCATTTATTTGGATTATATACTGATTAACGAACATTGACGCTTGCATTGGATGTAGTGTCTTTGATGTTGTTATGCTAATCAAAATGGCGCCGCTGCGGGGGAGTGGTGTTGTTTGAAATTCTTTTGGTGAAGTTGAATTTTATTCTTTTTAGTCATTATTGAATCTACTTACTTTTAGTTTTGTTTTTTGTGTTGTTGTTATAAACAAGAGGAAATGAGTGTATTTGGTAGCAACGGTAACCAAGTGGACTACCCTCCTTCAAAGATGATGATTCTTAGGAATGACATCCTTAATTTCAAGCACTGGGAGGGTGAGTCAATCCATGAGTTATGGCTGAGATTTAAGACACTCTTATTGTATTTCCCAACTCATGGAATCCTAAATAAGATGCTATTAGACTGTTTCTACAGAGGTATTGGTCATGAGAATAGAGGACTGGCTGACAACCTCTCTCCGGGTGGTCTAATACAACAACCCTATGCAATAGTATCCCAACTCCTCGATCGCATAACAAAGACCAACGAGTAGCAAGAGAGGGACCAGGAGTTAGGTAAAATCCTGACCCAACTGGATCTCTTGGCAAAAGAGATCATGGAATTTGAAGTAATGTACAAAAAGAAAGATAGGTACATTCCTCCTCATGAGCGTAGAAAGCCCAAGATTTATGAGGGTGGACAGTTAGAAGAGACACTCTCACACATTCTCCACAAAGTCAAAGAACACGACAGAGTGTTGAAAGAGATACCAAAGAATGTTTCAATGCTAAACTAGCTGATTGCTTCTCATTCAGTCTCTATCAAGTAGTTGGTGACCCAAATAGGTCCTTATATTTTCGCATCATATCCCAAGACAACAAGGGGGTTGCCTAGTGTCATTATGGTAAACCCCAAGAATGAAGTTTGAGAGGGTACTTGCGTAGTGCCTCGACATTAACTAAGGTTCTTCTTGGGAGGCTACCCAAGTTTTTATTTACTTTTTGTTTTGAATTTGAATAATGTCTGCTGATTGTGCAGGTTAAACTGTGGAATGTGTTTCAATAATGCAGGTTGGCGAGCCAAGAGTCCAGTCGGTGACTCACCGAAGAGATCGGCAAGCCCAATATGCACTACCGTTGGACTCAAGAAATTACAAGGATGGAGTCTGTAAATCTCAGCGGGCCCATGGAGGCAACTCGCCGAACAATTTGGCGAGCACGACTTTGTCCGCTGTTTAGATGCCCAAAATTAACTTGAGGTCCTGTAAAACTCGGCGAGGTAAGTAACCACTCGGCGTGTCTCTGAGTGGTTCGGCGAAGTCGACTAACATCGCCGAAAGGGCGCAAACTGAACGATTTTAAAAGGCCAAAGGTTTAAACTTTCAAACTCTTTCACATTCCCCTCACTTTTAACTTTATACAAACACACATGCACTCTATATTTCCTTTATTTTTGCATTTTATCACTTTTTCCTCTTCGTTCTCATGTTCGGAGTGGAATTCTTTGCCGCCAAGCTTTTCAAATTCCTATTTTCGGCATAAATGTTGGTTTTTCGAACCCCAAACTCGTAATTAGCGGCTAAACTCAAATGCATTAATATAATATGTGTTGATGTGTGCTGGGCCTCTCTGAAATTGTAAATGTGTGCTAGTATGCCTTTCGTATTCTTGTATTTGTGCTAAAATTGCCTAAATTGTTAATTCCCCAAATTTCGTGCTTTAAATTTGATTGTAATCTTGTGGGTTGTGTTAAATTGTTGTTCAGTCTAGTTGGGTGAAGTCTGAGTATCCCCAATTGTGCTAAATGATGTGCTTTGCCCAATGATGCAGTGGTTGACGTCATTCTTAAGGGATAAAGTCGTCACATGGCCAATTTTGGCCAAATCGAGGGAATTCTGAGTACTCCGTTGGCATAGGTCATATGGTTCTGGGTTTAATTGAGTATGTGTGTTTGTTTGATTTTGTTTTTTGGGGATGCGTGCTTGATTTTGGGAAGCGGGGTTGAAAATTGGCACATTGGGTAGTTTAGCGAGATGGGAGGAGCTCGCTGAACCACTCGGCGGTTCGCACCGAGCTCAGACTAGTCAGTCGAATGTTATAGTGTGTTTTAGAGGTTAGGGGCGCAGAAAGGGTAATCAAAGGAGACTTTCGGAGAGTCCCCGAGTGAAATCGGTGAGCTCAGACTTCCCACTGAAAGTTATAGACTCAAAATCAATCATAACACATAATTAAGGGCTATCTTGGGAGACTTTGGCAAGGTTCTGAGCATCGCCGACCTGTCATTTTTCTGGGAAATATTTACGCCAATCCTTTCGGTGAACCCGATCTGGCTCGCCAGTGATTCGGCGAGTCTTTCTACAACTTATTTTTTTGGAATTTTCTTGAATTTTTCTGACTCATTTTGGTGTACTTTTCAGATATGGATAGAACCAACCTGGACAATAGTGGTATCCCGCCCCACAAAATAGCACGTGCCATTTATATTAATGAGGGGGCAGCTTCCCTTTCTAAAAAGGGAAAGACGGCACCTCCCAAGGGAGGCAAAGGCAAGATCAAAGAGCCCGCATCTCAGATACCGGAGCTCAACTCCAGTAGCGATGTGGAGTCCTTTGATTCCCAGGCTGCATTCTCTGAGCCTGAGGATGACCAACTCTGTAATCTCGACGAGATAAGATTCGTTCAAGAGGTCGTCAAGATGATCCTAGAGGCCACACCTCCTGCTGCTGATGCAGTGCCCGCTCCAGCACAAACAGTGGTTCAAGCACCACTAGTTTAGGGTCCTCCTCATCGACTACTCAACAGTCTAAAGGCCCAGGGATTGAGGATGATTCTCTAGGAGAAGTTGTTGTCCACAGAGGGCCTAGAGGGCAGGTACCCTCTAGCGTGGGACACACTCCGGTGGAACAGATTCGATATCTTAACCAGGCCTCGAGGCCTATATATCCCCTCTTGGGTCTATGAGTTCTATTTTGCTTCTGGTGATCTAGTTCCTTAGGGGAAGAAGAAAACCAGTGCCTTCAGACCAGTGAAGTCCGTTATGGTCCGGGGGAAAGAAGTGGGGTGCAGCAGCGTTTATATCAATGTTGTACTTGGCAGAGCCACTGGGTTTGAGCATGCGTATGAGGGATTAGCTACTGCATAGCCCCTCAATGATCTAAAGGGAAGGCTTGCTTCCCTCATTTCTGACACCACCTCGAGGTGGATTAATGAAGGAGCTCCCATTTAGAAGAAGGACTTGAACATTACCACTCGGTATTGGTTCGGGATCATCACCAGTTCCATCATGCTCTCACAGAATGAGTCCATCCTCCGCCATCCAAAGGAGGCCTATCTAGGATCAATCATTGCAAATAAGTGGCTCAACTTGGGACTCATCATTGAGCTAGAGATGTCCATGAGGGCCAAAAAGTGCCAGACACCCCTTCCCTTCCCGGTCCTGATTACAGAGTTGTGCCGGCGTGCTGGAGTTCCTCATGCCAAGAAGTGGGACATCGAGGTGACTCCCACATATTCCACAGACATCCGGCGCATAGAGGCCGAGTACACTCAGGAGGAGGCATATAGGAGAAGAGCGGCTCCGATGGTTGGATCCTCTTAGGTTGATGTTGAGTTGATACGTGCAGAGGCAAATTCACCTACTCTAGCCTCCGGGCCTTCAGGTACACCTACTTCCACTTCCTCCTAGGCTCTTGGTGCTTGCACTATTTCACAGCCCAGCAGGATTAGTCAGGCCATGATCTTGAAGATAAGGCAGTTATCCCATTCTATCGATGTGCGGGATACCCAAATGGAGGCCGAGGTACCTTGGATTATCGAGAGAGCCATTTTAGCTGCATTGACACCCCGCCAGACATATATTGACGCTCTCACAACGAGAGTAGAGACTTGTGAGTCGACAGGGGGCTACTTCACAGGTGACGTCTTTGAAAGCCGAGGTTGCAGATTTGAGGAAGGATGTGGACTATCTGAAGTCTACGGACTTCACCTCTCTCTTGGAGGCAACTGAGGATTAGGATGCCCCGGCCAGTTATGTCATGCCTCCAGCCACCACTGGAGATGCACATATAGAGGATGTGGCAGCTGACGAGTTCGAGGCAGAGAGAGATGAGGAACAACTGGAATCTCAGGAGACGACCATATATGGAGACCTGCCAAATTTAGAGAGGACGATTGTACATTCGGTCATTCATACATCAATGACAGAGACGTCCATGACAGGCCCTAGTGAAGCCAGTGTGGCTGATGTTACACCAGGTACTGAGGCCGAGGATAAGGGTGTGACCCCGGGCATTGATTCCCCGACAGATGAAGCGACTATATAGATAAAGACCTTTATTTACCTCCTTCTCTATTGTTTTTATTGACTTTTAGATTATTTCTTGCATTTGAGGACAACTGCCTTTTTGTTTATGGTGGGGTGAGGTATTTCCATACCTACCTCTTGTGACTATATTTTATATATATATTGGCCTTTTGTGGTTAAATTGTGTCTATCTTGTGGATGTTTGAGCTTGTGGCTCCTAATGATGAATGAAAATGGTTTTTGACCCATCTGGCAATTTTTGCCACTAATGTGTTTGAATGTGGTTGTTCTTGTGAAAATGTGAGTATCGGTCATGATCAATACCGATGACTTGAATAGTGCTCTTTAATCAAACAAAAATGAATGTGTGGCTACGATGAGGCCAAATGAAGTTGCATAGATAGTGTGTGAACTTTTTGCATCTCATTGTGAATAGCCGGTTATCGAATAGAGTCTCTTGTGATGAATATTGCACACTTGCAAAAGTGTAGAGTCTCGTTTGATGTTGGGGCCAATGCATTGTGTGATGAGCTTACTTTGAACCATGTATGATGACACTTAGAATTTTCCCCATTGGTCCGGTTGACTAAGTGAGGCAAGCTCTTGAAGTGATCTTAGGCAACAATCTTGAAGAGTGAAAGAATTTGACAATATACCTCTTTTGTGGCCAACCTTGTGAGATGTGTGAACTTTGTTTGAACCCTTTTGAGCCTTACCCTTTTCTTGGAAAAAACTTGATGCAATTGTGACCCTTCTTTATCCATTCACAAATAATCCTCCTGAAGTGTGGTTTGTTTGGGCTGTGGTGAAAAGAGAAGCTAAATCAAGAAATGTGAAGAAGTCCCCCTTTGATCCATGATTTCAAAAAAGATGGAACCCCTCCTTATAAAAAAATGAGAGAAAGAAAATAAAAAGAATGAAAAAAATGTGAAATAAAGTTTTGAAAGTTGCAAAAGAAATGGGGTATCCGAAAATCCATTGGAAGTTGAATAATAGAGTGAATTTTGAGCATGAGTAAAAATGTTGAAAGAAAGGAAGAAAAGTGAAGTTCAGACCACATTTCATAAGGGTAGTAGCCATTGAGCCTAAATTACCATACCTTCACACTCAGTCCTGCTACAAGCCTTAAAAATACCTTTTTGATCTTGAGTGAGCTGAAATAAATGTTCATTGGAAAATATGGGCAAACCTGTGGGTGAAGTCATGCATGTGTTCATCTTTGTGAGTGTGAGAGTCATATGTGATTCCGGAGCTATAAATTGTTGAATAATAGTGTATGAATATGTAATCATCCTTGTTGTGAGGGCATTTTAGTACCTTTGTGGACCTTGAACTTACATTTGAAGAAAGTATTGTGAACTTGAGCATCTTTGATAATTGTGAGTGACAATTTGAATCTTTGAGTGCACAATTGATCCTTGCATGAGTAAGTTGAGTCTTGTTATGTGTATTCATGATTTATTCTTTTGTAACACTATTTGAGATATCCTTATTGAACTGCTGAACTTGAGTTTTACTTGAGGGCAAGCAAAACTTTAAGTTGGGGGTGTTGATGAGTCCAAGATTTGGACTCATTTAGGGCTTTGTTTACACAGATTTAGTTTCCTCAAATGCTTAAATTATGCCAATACCTGATGTTAAATCCTTGATTTTCAAATATGTGGATTGAGGAACAAAGTGAGTACACTAACATGCAAAAAGGACCGTAACAAGCTGAAGAAATGAAGAAGGGTGAGCCTGAGGATCACCAAGCGCACTCGGCGTGTCGCTGAATGGCTCATTACACCACTAAAGTTCCAGTGTGCCCATCCCTGAAGTAAAGAACCAAGTTGGCGATGAAAATGAGTAGTTGGGGAATTGCAGAGTGACTCCACGAAGCCCAAATAGATTGCCCAAAGTTACAGACCTGGAGGATGCTGAGTGCCAAGGAAAAAAGGTGATGGAAATGGCCAAAGGGTGGCTCGCCGAGTGGTTCGGCGATCCCAACTTACTTCGCCGAGTGACTCTTCGCAATACAGTTTTGGCAACTATAAATACGTTTTTGAACATTTAGTTTAGTATCTTGGTTCATAATTTTTATCTTTTAACTTTTTAGAACAATCTGGAGACAATTTTTCTCTAGTATTCCTAAGTTTTGAGGGATTGAAGAAATTCACTTTTGCGAAATGGGAAGTGGGTCTTTGAGATTCTTTGTATTGGAGCATTGTAAGGATGAATCTACACTGACCCTGTTGATGGATAATCAATTCGGTAACTGGTTTTACCTTTTTATATTGTCTAGCTAAAACCCCAATTCTAGGGGTGTGATCATGTGATTATGGGCTGATTTAATTTATGGGTATTGTTAATTGTTAGTTTAAATGCTATTTAGAAGTGATTTTAATCAGTAATTGTGGTTTAATTTAAGAATTGTAGTTGCAAATGAAGTTTTATGTTTGTGTTCTTGACTTGCTCGAGAGAGAGGTTTTAGAACTAAAATTATTGGTTGATGGTCTGTATAAGTTGACGTGGGTTCAGCTCGAGATAGTGAATCATAAACCCAATCCCACACATTCAGCTCGAGAGAGTGAATGGACTAAGGTGTGAGCTGTTCTTATTTTGCATGATTGTTGATGTTCGAGAGAACTCACTTGATTCGGGGTAAATTGTTTGAGAGAAAGTTTACCTGCCCTATATCCTAGCTTACTCACTAATATCTATGTATTTACTAATAGTTGCAATTACCCATATGTCTGTATTTGCCTATAATCGATTACATCCCAAGATCCCGTCTAATTATTGTTAGTTCCTATTGTTTGTAAGTGATGTTCGTAGTTAATAATCGAAACTAAACCCCCATTTGACATTCGTGTCACCTCTTAATTTTAATGATGTTTTTATTCGACAATTTATATTCCTATGACTGATTCAAAAATGTTCACACTTTCCAATTGAAGTTGAAACACGTACCACTCTTTGTGGGATTCGACCCCAACTCATTTAGTTGGTTTATATACTGATTAACAATCGTTGACGCTTAGAATTGGACGAAGCTATACGTATTAGTAATTTAGTCAGAATTTAGCCTAAGCGATTCATTCATAAAAAAATTCATTAGACTTAGAGCAAAAATGGAAAACCAGGTATATGGGAGTTCACTAGTAGGTTTCTTTAACCCATTAGGTCCTTATAATTCAGAAAAATTCTTGATTCCCTTCATATTATCTAGAACGAGGATTTCTAAAACTATAGATATTAGTTGTGATTTAGCTGTTATAATGTTCTTACTTAGATTATCATGTTTCAATAACATTGTTGGTTAGTTCCTTGCATGAAACTCAGAACTGTAGTTCTGTAGATTCGTTAAGTTCGTGAACTACACTAGCTAGGATAGATAAACAGATATACATGCCTCATATTTCAAATGTTTTATTATCAATATTCAATACTTAATGCTGGATTTTCAGTTAGCATGTTAGAATATTGAGCTATCCACTTGATTTCAGTTATTTATATTGTACACACTATAGTTGGAAGTAGGCTTAAGATAGAGTTAGACCAGGGTCAGTCACCCTCATATTCCCAAAACTAGGTGCCCCCATAGGTTTATAAGTACCCTTTGTGGGCATTATATTTGGTGATCATGCCACTCATGCCTCTATACCCCTGGCAAGGTATATTGGGTCATCTCAAAGAAGCATACACATGGACTTCACTTTTAGCTCACATGGTTTTATGTCGGCTATAAGTAGCTCCCACAGTAAGACTCTAGTGCATTTGATCTGGTTACCTATTACATTTCAGTATTCAGCTTAAGCATGTTATGTACTTGGTCATTACATTTAATTTAGTTCATATTCAGTATGTTCAGTATATTAATGATGATCATCTTCTATCATTGCTCAATATGCTTTGTTTAGTTATGTATATTGTTCAACTTTATCCTATCTTGCATGCTCAGTACCTTTCAAGTACTGACACATACTCTACGCCACATCTTTTCCTGATGTAGGTTCAAGTCCTCAGCATTCAGATCACGTGTACATGGGTTCCCGATCCGTATTCAGCAGTATCAGTGGCTAGTCCTCATTCTTTGAGGACGATATACTTGTTTTATATTGTTTACAGTGTTTCAATTTCAGTTTTTCTTGAGTTTGCTAGGGCATGTCCCAACATCTCTAGTAAGTTAGAGGCTTATTTCAGACATAGTTAGATTCAATTTTGGTTTGAGTTTTATCTTCTAGTTGTTATTTAAACTCATAGTCTTTATATATTTAGACAGTATTGGGTATTCCCCATTTAAGTTTATATCATGTTTTAAGCTTCAGCACAATATTTCATATTTCAGTTTATATTAATATGCTTATGATATGCCAGCTCAGGGTTAGCTTGGGGTCACTCGTGATCCTAGGTCCCGTGTTTACGTCAAGGGGGTAGCCTCGGGGCGTGACAAACTTGGTATCAGAGCATAAGGCCCACTACACCATTTTAGGCCTACGGCCACACTAAATCTGGACAACGCTTGTAAAGTGTTGCCTAAAATATTTTTGGGATGGCAACACTTGTAAAGCGTACTCTTTAATGGTATAGGCTACACTTTATAAGCGTTGTCATAAAATGAAATAAATGGCAACAACTATTTACATATATGGCCACACTTTTAAAGTGTCCTATTTTTATAATTATAAAAACAACACATTAAAAGTGTGGCCTAAAAGTTTTCACCAAAATATTATATTCCCTCCAACATTTTTATCTCTCCCTCCCATTTTTATTGGCCAAAAATATTAATTGATAAAAGATTAATAAAAGCTTTTCTTTCTCCTCTTTCCTAGAACATACGTTTTACTCTTCTTTCCTTGAACATAACTCTTTGTCTGTAGAACAAGCTTTTCTCCAGAACTGAAGATCGAAGAAAGGAAGCTGAAGAACTGAAGAGATGAAGAGCTGAGTTGAAGATTCTCTTCTCCAGAACCCGATTTTCTCGAAGAGATGAAGAGCTGAAGCTAAAGAACTGAGGATCGAAGAACTGAAGAGAGGAAGCTGAAGAGCTGAGCTGAAGATTTCTCCTATACCGATTTCGTGAAGCGTAAGTACCGATTTCGTACAGCTGAGATTTCTTTTTATTCTCTACTAATCATCTAGTACTAAAAACAGTCAATTGATTGAATTTTTGTTTTGTGTTTAGAAGGAATTGATTACTTTGGGGGTTCTTACAGCTGAAATTTCAAAGTAGGGGAAGAAATTGCGAAAAATTTGAACGTCAAAGTTAGCCCTAGGCATATTGAGCAGACGAGAAAGAGGGAATTACTACTCGAAACCATTTGAGTCAGTAAGTATCTATCTTTGTTTTCCTTAATATTATAAATTTTGAATTAAACTATTCAGCTCCGTAGTGTTCAAGACTATAGTAATGCAAAGAAGCCACAAGTATAACTCAGTTTTAGTTGCCCATCAATCTTGGGTAGTTTAATTTACTTGCATTGGAGGTTGGCTGATATTTGGAATATTACTTTCTTATTCCTGTGCTTTTTACAAAAATTACAGAGTCTTCTCTTTTGATATGTAGCCATACTCTATATTG
>JAJOOR010039706.1:0-14646 GCA_036250505.1 Solanum acaule | reverse complement strand
ATACCTCAATTACGACTTATAAATAGAGTAAATATTCAATGAAAAGAAAATATATTATAACAAACATATAAGCGTTAAATAGACAAACACCCCCCCCCCCCCCCCTAATTAATATTTTCTTAAGTGACATGTAAATAAAAAAACACAATAAATACTTAATAATAAGAATAAAATAGATATATAATAGTAAATTATCTCTTGATTTTTATATTGAACAAATAAAAATAAATACCTATTTTTAGTATAATAGACAAATAAAAATATATTTTAATATCTAATCAATATGACTCAAGTAAAATAAAACACAAGTGTGTACTCAATAGTAGTAGTACATCGAGAAAAAAATGAAATAAACAATTACTCCTCCTGTCCATTTACTTGTCCACTATGCTAAAAATAATTCTCCAATAATACTTGTCTAATTTAGAAAACGAAGAGACAATTTATCATTTTGTGTCTATCTTACCCTTATTATTAAATACTATTCAACATCTAATACATTTTCAAAACATTAAATTTAATATATTCAAAAAGTAATATAATAATATTATTTTGTGTCAAATCAATATTGTATAACGGGAAGTATAAAAAAAGAGTGGATGATAAAGGACTTTGGATAATTTATATATGGTGGAAGTTGATTAAAAGAGTAGAAAACTTTTTTTGTTTGGTAAGTATAAAGAGTACAAAAGTCCACTTCCTAATGAGGTAATGCAACCAAACGAAGGTATCACATAAAAAAAAAAACAAAAAAACAAAAAAACAAATTTGACTTGTAGTTTAATTAGCTGTGAGGAAGCTTGCATTTAACAGAATCTAATGGGTGTTCCTTCTTGGAAACTGTGTCATCAACTTCTATCATCATTCATGCACTGACAGTTTTGGTATCAATTTTGAGATTGTAATACAAGGAAAGAATAATCCAATAAGGTTTGCTTTTTAAATATAAAATATTTGTGTAATGTTAAGAGCGTTAGGTTATGCTTTTAATAATTCTAATCTATGGAGTACTAATTTAATTTATTGTTATCCAATTATATTTTGTATTAAATAATAAATAAAGTCTCATATAATTTATTCTCTTTTAAGTGATTTAAGTGATTTTAAAGGATTTTGGCACACTGTAATTTGACTTTTCATTAGAGATGAATGTTCGAATCGATTAAAACTTTACTTGATATTCTCATCATTTCAATAAATGATCTATTCAAATTTATTAAGTGATTGTAAAATAAAAAATACACTAAATCTTTTTAGATTTCAATAAATAAAAATTCAAAAACTTCATTAAATGCAAACTAATGAAATTATCCCGCAACTTTTTGATTTGTAAAGTAATGTCTCTTTCACCTTTTTGAATGAGAAAATGAACCCTTTCTCTTAAATTAAAGGTAGAAAATGAATAGAATCATTACAAATATTGTTAAAATGTTAAAAAAAATGATCCTCAATTAGTAATAAGGAGACAATCATATATTTTACTAAAAAGTTAATTTCATTTTCAAATTTCTTAGTTAAAACAAAAGGGATAATTTCAGAGACATTCTTCGAGGTTTTGCTCTATAACATTCATTTTTTCCGTGACTTAAATCAATATGAAGAAATGTGTGTCTTTGTTTGGTAAAAAGACACACACAGAGATATATATTATAGTATTCATTTATTTGTATTGATTTATTTTTAAGGTATTTTATTAAGTAAGTAGTGCTTTTAATAATATGCATTAATATGAAAAAATTAGTATAAAAAGGGTAAAATTGTCAAGTCACACACACATAGAGAAAGATATATTATAGTATTAATTTATTTGTGTGGGTTTATTTTTAAGGTATTTATTAAGTAAATAATGCTTTTAATAATATGCATTAATATGAAAAAAATAATATAAAGAAGGGTAAATGTAACACCCCGTATCCGAAAACAGACCAATTGCAGATTTCAGAAGTTGCAGGTGGCACCGACAGGCACCACCCACAGACCTTAGGGTGACCCACGACCCGTGTTGGTGGTCCGTGGTTCACCACCTGTGACCCTTCCCCTGAAAGCCCCGAAATTTTGGCCAAGTGTCGACCCACGACCGAATCTACGGGCCGTAAGCTAGGCCACATACTATGGTCCTGGTCCGTGGATCGAGGCCCCAGACGACAATCGACGGTTGATTAGCACGGACCGTCGGTCGATCCACGGTCCGTGGTCTGGTTCGTCGGTTGGCCCCAACAACAGTTAAGTCAGGGGTCGTTTGGTCTTTTTCTTATGCGTTAGACCCTTAAACTACGTCGTTTAAACCCTAAACTACGTAGTTTTGATCAGTTTTAGCCTAGTAACTAAATTAGAACTTACCCTAGTCAAATCATTCACCAAGAAATTGATCAAACTAGAAAAAAGAGGAGAAATAGTTGAGCAACCCTAGTTTAAGAACGCAACAAGGTTTCGTCAGTTCCAGCCCCGAAATGGAAAGATTTCTCCGTGAAATTCGTCACCAGGTGTGGGATTTCACTAGTGGGTTCCTTTCACCCATTATGTCCCTAGAATTCAGTCAGATTATCTAGACCTAGGGTTTCTAGAATTTTAGTAGATTATTATGAATTAGTTACTTTAAAGTTCCTAATCAGATTACCATGAATTTTAGCATTATTTTGCGTAGATCCTTTCATAAATTCAGAACCCTAGCTATGTAGTTCTTTTAGTTCATGGATTACACATGCTAGGACAGTTATTTCAGATATACATGTCTCAGATTTGAATGTTTCATTATCTGCATATTAATGTTGCATTTTCAGTTAGTCTATCAGTTTTGAGCTATCCAGTATTACAGAAATTCAGTCATAAATTGTTAATTACATAATCAATTGGGAGAAGCTTAACACCGAGTGGACTAGGGTTAGTCACCCTCAAGTCCCAGAACTACGTGCACCATAGGTTGTAAGTCCCCTATGTGGGCATCATTTTAGTGATCACGCCAGTCATGCCTCTATACCTCTTTCAGGGTATAATGGGTCCTCTCGATGGGGCGTATACATCGGACTCCACATTTAGCTCATGTGGTTTTATGTCAGTTATTAGTAGCTCCGACAGTTTAGTCAGATTCTAGTGCATTGACCAGGTTATCACTTCAGTCTCAGCACGTCATGTACTTGGTCATTGCATTCAGTTTAGTTCATATTCAGTATATCTCAGTATCCTTATCATGTTCAGATTATATCATTGCTTTATTGCCTTTTCAATTATATGTTTTATTGAACTTTATTCAATTCTGCATGCTGAGTACCTTTCAAGTACTGACGCATACTCTGCGCTACATCTTCTCGTGATGTAGGTTCAGGTTCTCAGCTTCCAGATCATGTATAGATCAGTTTCCGATCTTCAATTCAGCAGCATTAGTGGTGAGTCCTCATTCTTCGAGGATGAGTGACATGATTATCTGTCTTTTGCTTTTAGCTTTAGTTTCTGTTTTTCTAGATCTAGCTGGGGCATGTCCCAACAGTTCTAGTCAGTAGAGGCTTTATTTCAGACATAGTTAGATTCAGCTTTAGCATTTGAGTTTGAATTTTCAGTTGTTGTTAAACTCCCAGTTTTCATTTATTTATATAGTATATAGGTATTCCCCATCATTTCAGATTATTCATAAGATTTAGCTTCTGCATAGTATTTATTGATTCAGTTTACTTTAGTATGCCTATGATATGCCAACAGGGTTAGCTTGGGGTCACTCGTGATCCTAGGTCCCGTGTCCGCGTCCAGGGGGTAGCCTTGGGGAGTGACAAACTTGGTATCAAAGCACTAGGTTTAAGAGTCCTAGGATGTCTTAAAAGCCACACTAACTAGATTTATTTTCATGGGTGTGAAGTGCACCACATCTAATGAGAAGGAGGCTACAAAGTGTTTTAGGAAAACTTCATTTTCTTATTACTTTTATCGTGCGTAAGGTATGGTCTAATTCCTCGCTCTAACTCGACGTTATGCGCTTACAGATCACGTCTCCTCGTAGAACTTATGGAAGGAATGTGAATGTACGCAATGCTAACACAACTCCTCTAGTCCCAGATCAGGAAGTTTCGAATGCAGAATTCTGGAACGCCGTTCAACTTTTGGCTCAGAGTGTGACTAACCAGAACAACCAGCAGGTTCCAGTTCCTATAAATGCTAGTGGGGTATTAGTGGCAGCCAGGGTTCGAGATTTTGTAAGGATGAATCCGCAAGAGTTCTTAGGATCATAGATTGCTGAGGATCCCCAAATCTTCATAGATGATGTCAAGAAGATCTTTGGAGTGATGCAAGTGACATTTAATGATAGGGTAGAGTTGGCATCCTATCAACTTAAGGATGTAGCTCATATCTGGTATACTCAATGGAAACAGAACAAGGGTACAAATGTAGCTCCTATCACTTGGGAATGCTTTAGTGAGACCTTTCTGGATAGGTTTTTCCCAAGGGAGTTGAGGGAGGCAAGAGCTCAGGAATTCATAAATTTAAGGCAAGGTAACATGACAGTCCAAGAGTATGGGCTCAAGTTCACCCAACTCTCCAGGTATGCTCCTCACATGGTTGCCGATTCCAGGGCACAAATGAACAAGTTTCTTTATGAGGTATCCGACTTAATGAAAACAGAGTGTAGGAATGCTATGTTGCTGGAAAATATGAATATCTCTAGGCTCATGACTCATGCTCAGCAGGTTGAGGGTGATAAGCTTAGGGAACAGGCTAAGGATAATAACAAGGCTAGAACAGGCAACTATGAGTATTCTCAATAGAAATCGGGTGGTGGAAATCACTCGCTATTTCAGCAAAAGTCTTCAGCTCCAGCACCTTCATCAGCTAGTGTTCCATCTTCCAAGTTTCGAAATGATCAGAAAGGTAAGGTATCAGGCTCTAAGTCTCATGAGAGTATTTCAGGCACCAGAACCCACCCAACTTGTCCCAAGTGTGGTAAGAACCATCTAGGCGAGTGTCTTGCAGGAAAGGAAGGATGCTTTGGGTATGGTCAGGCTGGTCCCAGGTTGAAAGATTGTCCTTATAAATAGAGGTAAGGAGGCAATAATGGTAGAGCTCAGCCCACAACTTCAGCAACACCATCAGGTCGCTCGACTCAACAGGGTAACTCATCTGGTACAAGTGGCGGTCAACGCCAAAGTAGGTTGTATGCGCTTCAGGCTCGCCAGGATCAGGAAGATTCTACTGATGTAGTCACTGGTACGTTACAAATTTTTAACTTAGATGTTTATGCTTTGTTAGATCCAGGGGCTACTATTTCCTTCGTAACTCCCTATATAGCAGTCAACTTTGATGTTAGTCTAGAAATTCTCTCAGAACCCTTCTCAGTATCTACTCCAGTCGGTGACCTAGTTATAGCTAGAGGGGTATATAGAAATTGCCCTGTCACAGTCTCTCAGAAAGTCACCTCAGCAGACCTTGTAGAGTTAGAAATGGTCAACTTCGATATCATTCTAGGCATGGATTGGTTACATTCCTGTTATGCTTCAGTCGATTGTAGAACTAGGATTGTTCATTTTCAGTTTCAAGACGAACCAATCTTAGAATGGAAGGGTAGTAGCTTAGCACCTATGGGTCGATTCATTTCTTACCTTAAGGCTAGAAAGATGATCTCTAAGGGTTATCTCTATCATCTAGTTCAGGTTAAGGATTCAAGCTATGAAACCCCAACTCTTGAGTCAGTTCCAGTAGTTAATGAGTTCCCAGAAGTGTTTCCAGAATATCTTCCCGAAGTTCCTCCCGAAAGGGAAATCGACTTTGGAATTGATCTCCTTCCAGATACCCAGCCTATTTCTATTCCTCCTTACAAAATGGCTCCATCTAAGCTTAAGGAATTGAAAGAGCAGTTGAAAGACCTTCTAGATAAGGGCTTCATCAGACCCAATATTTCCCCATGGGGTGCACCAGTGTTGTTTGTGAAAAAGAAAAATGGTTCTCTCATAATGTGCATTGACTATAGGCAGTCGACCAAGGTCACAATCAAGAATAATTAAGTACCCTATCACCAGGATTGATGACTTGTTCGACCAACTACAGGGTGTTAATCATTTTTCAAAGATAGACCTCAGATCTGGTTATCATCAGCTCAGAGTCAGAGATAGTGACATCCCGAAAACAGCCTTCAGAACTTGGTATGGTCATTATGAATTTGTAGTTATGTCATTTGGACTAACCAATGCTCCTGCAGCTTTCATGGATTTGATGAACAGATGTTCAAGCAGTATTTGGACTTGTTCGTTACCGTCTTTATTGATGATATCCTCATTTACTCTAGGAATGAGGAAGAACATGCGAATCATTTGCGGGTTGTCTTGCAAACTCTCAAAGATCACCAGTTATTCGCTAAGTTTAGCAAATGTGAGTTTTGGTTGCAGTCAGTTGCCTTTCTTGGGCATATAGTGTCTAGCGAAGGGATCCGAGTGGATTCTCAGAAAATAGAAGCAGTGAAACAATGGCCCAGACCTACCTCTCCTATATATATCAGAAGTTTCTTGGGTCTAGCGGGTTATTACAGAAGGTTTGTGGAAGTATTTTCATCTATAGCCTCTCCATTAACTAAGTTGAATAAGAAGAAGGTTAAGTTTCAGTGGTCAGATGATTATGAGAAAAGCTTCGCAAAACTAAAAACTAGGTTGACTACAGCTCCTATTTTGACTCTACCAGAGGGTTCAAACGGTTATGTTATCTATTGTGATGCATCTAGAGTCGGCCTAGGTTGTGTGTTGATGCAGCGGGGTAAGGTTATAGCTTATGCTTTTAGACAACTTAAGGTGCATGAGAAGAACTATCCAACTCATGACCTCGAGCCTGTAGCAGTGGTGTTTTCACTTAAGATTTGGAGACATTACTTGTATGGTGTTCACGTAAATGTGTTCACAGACCATAATAGTCTTCAGTATGTGTTCACCCATAAAGAGTTGAATTTTCGCTAGAGGAGATGGCTTGAGTTCCTCAAGGATTATGATATGAGTGTGCATTACCATCCTGGTAAGGCCAATGTAGTAGCAAATACCCTTAGCAGACTATCTATGGGTAGTGTAGCGCATGTTGAGGAATAAAGAAATGAACTAGCAAAAGATGTTCACAGGCTTGCTCGCTTGGGAGTTCGCCTTATGAGAATATCAAATGGTGGTGTAATAGTTCAGAATGGGTCAAAATATTCATTAGTAGCAGAGGTTAAGGAAAAACAAAACAGTGATATGATATTGCTTCAACTAAAGGGTGCAGTCCATCAACAGAGAGTTGAGGTTTTCTCCCAAGGGGGAGATGGTGTGCTTCACTATCAGGGTCGATTATGTGTTCTTAAGGTGGGTGAGTTGAGACAACAGATTCTTGCAGAAGCCCATAATTCTAGATATTCTATTCATCCCAGCGCCACTAAGATGTACCGTGATCTGTGTGAAGTCTTTTGGTGGAATGGTATGAAAAGGGATATAGCGGACTTTGTGGCTAAATGCCCTAATTGCCAGCAAGTGAAGGTAGAACATCAGAAGCCAAAATGTATGACTCAAGAGATAAAAATTCATACTTGGAAATGGGAAGTGATCAACATGGACTTCATTACTGGTTTACCTCGTACTCGCAGACATCATGACTCTATTTGGGTGATAGTTGACAGAAATACTAAGTCTGCGTGCTTTTTGGCTGTTAAGACTACATACTCGACGCAGGACTATCCCAAGCTTTACATTAATGAGATAGTCAGGTTGCATGGAGTTTCTTTGTCTATCATCTCAGATAGAGGTCCTCAGTTTGCCTCTCATTTCTGAAAGTCATTTCAGAAAGGTCTTAGTACTCAGGTTAATCTTAGCACAACATTTCATCCGCAGATAGATGGTCAGGCAGAGCGTACCATGCAGACCTTAGAGGACATGTTGAGAGCTTCTGTGATCAATTTCAAGGGTAGTTGGGATGATCACCTTCCTCTTATAGAGTTCGCCTACAGTAATAGTTACCATTCCAGCATTCAGATGGCCCCTTATGAGGCATTGTATGGGCGTAGATGCTGATCTCCAGTTGGTTGGTTTGAAGTAGGTGAAGTAGCCTTGATAGGGCCATTCGGTTCATGAGGCCATGGAAAAATTTCAACTCATTAGAGACAGACTTAAGACAACCCAGAGTCGCCAGAAGTCCTATGCAGATGTAAGGAGAAGGGAATTAGAGTTCCAAATTGATGATTGAGTTTTCCTAAAAGTGTCACCAATGAAGGGGGTGATGAGATTTGACAAGAAAGGAAAGCTTAGTCCTAGATATTTAGGACCTTACAGGATCTTGAAAAGGGTTGGTAAAGTGGCTTATGAGTTAGAGTTGCCAACAGAACTAGCAGCAGTGCATCCGATTTTTCACATTTCGTTATTGAAGAAGTGTGTGGGTGATCCAACATCTATTGTACCTTTAGAAAGTGTGGTTGTGAAGGATAATCTTACTTATGAAGAGGTACCAGTTGACATCGTTGATCGTCAGGTTCGAAGGTTGAGAAACAAAGAAGTCGCTTCAGTTAAGGTTTTGTGGAGGAATCAGTTCGTAGAGGGAGCTACTTGGGAAGCAGAAAAAGCCATGAAGGCTAAGTACCCTCACCTCTTTCCTTCCGATTCCACTCCAGCTTGAGGTAATAGTTCCTCTTCAGTTTTTTTTCCAGTCGTTCATGTGTAGCTTCAGTCTTAGCATCATGTTACTTCAGTTTGTATTTGCATTCTCAACGTATTTGTATGTTCTTGGAACTTAGTTCAGTCAAAAATCAGATTCCAGCTTTTAGTGGTAGGGTTTGCAGCTCTTTCCTCCATCTCCAGCTAGTAAGGCTTCATTCGAGGACGCATGTTTTCAAGCGGGAGATAATGTAACACCCCATATCCGAAAACAAACCAATTGTAGAATTCAAAAGTTGCAGGTGGCACCGAGAGGCACCACCCACAGACCGTAGGGTGACCCACAAACCGTGTTGGTGGTTCGTGGTTCACGACTTGCGACCCTTCCCCTGAAAGCCCCAAAATTTTGGCCAAGTGTCGATCCACGGTCGAACCTATGGGCCGTAGGCCAGGCCATGGACCGTGGATCGAGGCCCCTGATTCCAGCCCCAGACGATGATCGACGGTTGACCAGCACGGACCATCGCTCCATCCACGGTCCGTGGGTCTGCTTCGTCGGTTAGCCCCGACAACATTTAAGTCAGGGGTCGTTTGGTCTTTTCCTTATGCATTGGACCCCTAAACTATGTTGTTTAGACCTTAAACTACGTAGTTTTGGTCAGTTTTAGCCTAGTAACTAAATTAGAACTTACCCTTGTCAAATCATTCACCAAGAAATCGATCAAATTAGAGAAAAAGAGGAGAAATAGTTGAGCAATCCTAGTTCAAGAACGCAACAAGGTTTTGTCAGTTCTAGCCTCGGAATCGAAAGATTTCTTCGTGAAATTCGTTACCAGGTATGTGGGATTTCACTAGTGGGTTCCTTTCACCCATTAGGTCCCTAGAATTCAGTCAGATCCTTGATTCCCTTAAGATTATCTAGACCCAGGGTTTTTACAATTTCAGTATATTATTATGAATTAGTTACTTTAATGTTCCTTATCAGATTACCATGAATTTTAGCATTGTTTTGCGTAGATCTTTTCATAAATTCAGAACCGTAGCTTTGCAGTTCTTTTAGTTCATGAATTACACATGCTAGGGCAGTTATTTCAGATATACATGCCTCAGATTTGAATGTTTTATTATCAGCATATTAATGTTGCATTTTCAGTTAGCATGTCAGTTTTGAGCTATCCAATATTACAAAAATTCAGTCATAAATTGTTAATTACATAATCAATTGGAAGAAGCTTAATACCGAGTGGACTAGGGTCAGTCGCCCTCAAGTCCCAGAACTACGTGCACCGTAGGTTGTGAGTCCCCTCTGTGGGCATCATTTTAGTGATCATGCCAATCATGCCTCTCTACCTCTGGCAGGGTATAGTGGATCCTCTCGATGGGGCGTATACATCTGACTCCACATTTAGCTCATGTGGTTTTATCTCGGTTATTAGTAGCTCCCACAGTTTAGTCAGATTCTAGTGCATTGACCAAGTTATCTGTTACAGTTCAGTATTCAGTCTTAGCATGTCATGTACTTGGTCATTGCATTCAATTTAGTTCATAATCAGTATATCTGAGTATCCTTATCATGTTCAGATTATATCATTGCTTTATTTCTTGTTCAATTATATGTTTTATTCAGCTTTATTCTATCCTGCATGCTGAGTACCTTTCAAGTACTGACGCACTCTGCGCTACATCTTCTCGTGATGTATGTTCAGGTTCTCAGCTTCCAGATCACATATAGATTGGTTCCCGATCTTCAGTTCAGCAGCATCAATGGCGAGTCCTCATTCTTCGAGGACGAGTGACATGATTATATGTCTTTTGATTTTAGCTTTAGTTTTAGTTTTGCTAGATATAGCTGGGGGATGTCCCAACATTTCTAGTCACTAGAGGCTTTATTTCAGACATAGTTAGATTCAGCTTTACCATTTGAGTTTGACTTTTCAGTTGTTGTTACACTCTCAGTTTTTATTTATTCAGATAGTATATGGATATTCCACATCATTCTAGATTATTCATATGATTTAACTTCCGTACAATATTTATTGATTCAGTTTACTTTAGTATGCCTATGATATGCCAGCAGGGTTAGCTTGGTATCACTCATGATCCTAGGTCCGTGTCCGCATCCAGGGGATAGCCTCGAGGTGTGACAGTAAAATTGTCAAGTCATAATTAATTTATATATTTTTTAAATAGATTTAGAGAATGATTAAAAAAACAATCAAAATAAGGGAGGTAGACGTAATATCGTAAGTCACAAAGAAAGTGAATGTTATAAAGTGAAACATAAAAACAGATCTCCGAAATTATTCCTAAATAAAAAGAATTAAGTAAAGTATAACAAAAGACTCACCACAATCCACAAATATGGATCCACTAGACATTGGATCTGGCAAATTGGAAGTAAATCAATCAATCAATATATATATATATATATATATATAAAGGAGAATCATAAGCATGCTGATGTGGCATGCCTCTTTGATCAGGAAATGAATTTATCTATTTTCTCAAAACTTTTAATTCTATTTTAATTTTCAATTAAATTTTTTTTAAATAAATATTAAATATGAAAGATAAATGTTAGTGCCTTTAAAAACTTCTTGCTCAAATGTTGCCATTTATAAAATGCCACATTCCAATTAAATTTCTTACCTCTTAATTACACATCAAATTCATAAAAATTAAAACGGTTCATTTTACTCTATTATTTTTGCATTAATTCCTATATTTTTTTCTTCTTCTTTATATAATGATAACATAATAATATACTAATATTTTGTATGTATAAAACATCATCCCATGTAATAGTAATATATCATGGCTTTAATATTGAGTTTTAATTCTTCAATAAACTGAATAATTAATGGATAGTGAATGTCTATGTTTCTTCATCTTTTCCCTTCCTATAACCCCCATATATTCAACAATTACTCTTACATTTACTTTTTGCATTAAATCTTGGGAGCAATGATCTTTCAGTAATATTTTTGCATATATATACTTTTCATTTCTTTTCAACAATAGTGTATGTTAAGCTGATTTTGGGAGCAATGATCTTTCAGTAATATTTTTGCATATATATACTTTTCATTCTTTTTCAACAAAAGTATATGTTATGCTGAAAAATAACATAGTGTATATGTTATGCTGATTAATAAAAGAAAAGGTAATGCAAACGGAGATGCGATTGTATAGGTACGTAATTCTTCTGTCCACTTTTAATTAATTTATTTTTGGATGAGGGAGGATGAGATGATTGTATAGATACGTAATTCTTCTGTCCAATTTTAATTAATTTATTTTTGGATGAGGGAGGATACTTTTATATATATACTTTTCATTCCTTTTCAGCAAAAGTGTATGTTATGCTGATTAATAAAAGAAAAGGTAATGCAAACGGAGAGGCGATTGTATAGGTACGTAATTCTTCTATCCATTTTTAATTAATTTATTTTTGGATGAGGGAGGATGAGACAGTTGTATAGGTCCGTAATTCCTCTGTCCAATTTTAATTAATTTATTTTTGGATGAGGAAGGATGCTTTTATGATGATATGAAAATTTTGATTAATATCAAATAGAGTTTGATTAATATCAAATAGAGTTTGATTAATATCTATTTGATATTTTTTTCTTGTGATATGTCGTGGATATTTATAGAATATGGCACCATTTGAGCAAGAAGTTTTATAGGTATGTAATTCTTTTGTCCACATTTAATTAATTTATATTTGGATGAGGGAGGACGCTTTTATGATGATATGAAAAAATTGATTAATATCAAACCGAATTTGATTAATATCAATTTGAATTTTTTTTTCTTGTGATATGTCGTGAATATTAAATTTACATATATAGACCAACATATAATAGTTGAAATTAAATTTTGAATAAGTACTTATTTATAATTATGGTTATGAGTTTTGTGCTTTTTTAATTATTTTTTTGTTATGATGAATTTTGAGTGATAGCCATTTAGTATCATCTATTTTTTCTTCTGGAATAGGAACAAATGATTCTAAACTTTTGGTTTGCTTTTGATGTCATGGTAATTTGAGTGATATTATGGTCATTTTAGAATTATTCACAAAAAATCAAATATGAGAAAAACAATTACTATATTTAATAGCCGTTTAACCATGTTTTATTATAAAAATAGAAAAAATAATTTTATTGTCAAAGTGAAATGCCACATTATTATTTTAACAAGTAGCTAACTATAATTAAAGTTATTTATGTGTTTAAAATTAATTTAACTTTAAGAATCTCAAATGTTTAAAAATATTTGTCTAAAGGATATGTCAAATCGCTTCTCCATAAATTAATTTATAGATATTGATAGATATTTCATATAATATATAGATACAAATAATTATTCAAGAGTTAATCTGATATGCTGAATTTATAGGATAGAATAATGAGACATTGATATAGTAACAAAATTATTTTTTAAAATTCAAAATTATTAAAAAAAAGTAGAGTAAATGAAGGGATTTATTTGATTAATGGGATGATAGATGGAATCTAGTATTTTGTAAAGTACGACTGCAACGAAGGAAGAAAAAAAGAAGAAAAAATTGAATAAGATTCAGCATTCTATGACCACGCAAGTAATTAATACAATATTTCTATATTGACACTTATATTTATTTGTTTTTTTAATTAATATATTTTTAATTATGGTATTAGTTTATGGATAGTGAATTATGTTTGTAGATAAAAAAAAGTACAAAACGATAGTAAATTAAAGTTGTCATCATGTTTAATATTTCAAATTTTATTTACTATTAAGCTTGCGCGGATGAGTTTACTAGTGATGAGATAACGAAGAATTCCTTCATAGAGGCAAACTATTCTTTATTTGACTAAGAAAAAACACACATATGCATGCAACTATCATAAGAAGAACATGTATATGCTTTTAACAAATAAATGTTGAACATTACGTTCTTAATCAACAATTGTCTTAGGCATACCTATTAATTTTTTCTAAAAGTAGTCTACAATATATAGTTGGTGCAAGCTTGCAAGCACTGTATATAGGGTTGACATCATAAAAAATGTGTTATAGGTTGCTTGTCAAAATCCAACATGAGTGGCGATGCTCATTTCATTGTTGTTTTCTTCTTTTCAAAATGATCCTTTCGTGGAGCCCTTACTCAATACCTACCTATCCCTATCCCATATATAATATTGCTCTTCATATTTAAGCATTCTAGCTCCATTATTATTATTATTTCAAGTTCCATAAGCAATTGCAACTCTTTTGCCCCTCTTAATTAATGCTAGCTTACACTTTTGGCTTGACCATAACAACTGTTTATTATATAGCACTAGGTCTGGCGAGGGACCATGATGGCCCGCCCCGGCCCGGTTCGTTACCAACTAGAGACCCGTATTGCCTGGTTATTAGGGGACCGGAGAGGGGACAGGTCACGTTTTCATCCCGCTCGACCCGACCCGCATGAATCGACTGTCATGCCTCATATCCTATTAAGATGGACAGGCACCCGATGCCCTAAAGGCTTGAGAGAACCAACATAAATTGACCCAAAACTTATATACAAGACTTGGCCGTTGAGGCCACAACTTGTTAAGACGCAACTTAAGCATATACATAAGTCTACAAAGCCACTAAAAGATAGAAAACCTTAGAGTAGGTCGGGACAGACCCCGCCTTACCCTTAACAACGATACAATACCAAAATGAATCTACCAAGGACTCAATAAAGCTCCGAATCAATCTGGAGCTCACCGAAAGTAGCTGAGTGTTGTGTGCTCCTACTGAGGAGGTCTACTAGCTGAAGTACCTGTGCCTGCAACATTAAATGAAGCGTCCCCAACGAGGGACGTCAGTACGAGAAAATGTACTGAATATGTAAGGCAATAACATATCTAAATAAGAGTTCAATGAAACCAAGTATCAATATATGTGTGCATAAATCAGAACATAAGACCACCTTGGTTAACTTTTGCGGAATCATGTATGTTACATTCTTGTCTTTACCTTTCTGTGTGTTATGATCTTTATAAGGCATTTGATACGAATGACCAGCTGATCAGTGGTAGAAGAG
>JAJOOR010039705.1:0-10549 GCA_036250505.1 Solanum acaule | reverse complement strand
ATGCTTATCGCTTATGGTCATTTTAATTGCTTCCGCGACCAAGGATGTGAAATGATACGCTATGAGGCTTGTTTGGGGTTCCTTCGGGTTCCCCATTCGCCGGTCACGTCTAGGCCCTAGGCTTGGGTCGTGACAGTATCTCTAATCTTTAGTTTCATATACTCGGAAAATGTATCCATACTATTTGTATCAAACTATTGTGTATGCAATAGCGGTCTAGTTTTGGCTTTGATTCTAGATGTTGTAATTTAGTAATGGTAACGCATAATGCATGCTTACTAAATATATATTTTTAAATAATAGTAGTTTTAATCTATGTATTTTAATAAGCGAGTAATTTACATCTATTTGGAAACCTTCCTCATCACTTCATACAAGTTTTTAATTTACAAAAGATCTAATAATTTTTTTTCAAATTTTCTAATGAATATGGATAAGAAATACAAAGGGGATGGTGATGAAAAGGTATCATTAATGGAAGTTCCCATATCTTTTATCACATCCCAAGAATAAAAAGTTAATGTTATTGAGGTAAGCTTTTTTAAAGTTCCTCCGACAATAAGGTATTTTCTTGAAACAAAATTTATGTTGATTTTCCTTTTTTTTTAAGTTAAGTCCTACATTAATGCCAAAAAATGATAGGTCTTTCAAGTTATATTTTGTCGATATGATATTATTTACTATTATAAAATTAATGGTTATAATGTATGAAGAGAGTTTATCATTTTATAAATAGAATAAAAGTAAAAAATATGCCTCATATTTGTTTTAAGATTATATATAAGACGTCTAAATATGAATGTGCATATGAATGATAAGATGTGCATTAAAAATATCTTAATAGACTACTCAATATTAAGATGACGCATTTAAATTTGAACATTAAGCTATAAGACTACTTATTATCGAACATCTGAATATGTAAAAAGTTCTTTGAATGAAAATGTAATAAATATATAGTTTAGGAAAAATGGATAAATGAAACTAAAAGTATGATCGAATTTACAGTAACACACTCATACTTTATGGAGGACCTAGTATCCTCTTGAGTATTTTTTTAAAAGCATCCTTTTGACATTTATCCAGTGTGACACACGCAAAATTCGATTATGAAAGAATATAATGATTGATGAGATTAAATTTTAATTGAAGTGTGAATGAAGGGCCACTATTTTTACTTTGTTGGAAGTAGTTTTCTAAAAGACAGGGGCGTGAGGTGAGGCAATTTATGTTGTTAGAGGTGAGACATAAGCTTCGAGACACAGGGCGTAAGTCCACAGATATACGGGACATAATATAATGTAATTAAATTTTATAATTTTATTACAAAGAAAATAATCAAAAGTAAAATTTTCATTGATTTTACAAATATATTTTAATAAATAACCTTTAATATATAGAAAACAATATTATGATTTTTATTTGAGAAATGAATAAATAATGAAGAAAAAAACTATTATAATTACTATTTGAGAATTATCATTACACCAATAAAAAAAATTATTTAAAGCAAAAAAGTTACTAAAAAAAATTAATTCCCAGGTCGTATGTTTTTACTTCCAGGTCTTACGTTTTTATTTTCCGAGCTTACGCCCCAAATTTTACGACCCCCTCCCCCTTGAGACTCACCCCGAGACTCGCCCCAAAAATATTTTTGAAACCACTGGTTGGAAGAGTTCAATAGTGATAATGATCAAAATCCTTTGTTTTTACCTTTAAATCAACATGCATGTACAATTGAAATATCAAAGAGTTGACTTTTTTTTGTCTCACCCAATAAATGCCCAAGAAGTTCTTTTAAAATTATATTTACGAGGGACATCAGACCCCCCAAATTATTAGTGTATTACAGTGAATTCAATCATATTAAATATGTCATTAAGTCATTTTACAAAGAAAGTTATAAAGCTAAAATCAATTTAATATAACTTCAATAAAATATATATTTTCAAAAAAATTAATGGTTGATGGTTGTGATGGTTAGCTACAGTGGTTGTGGATGTCAATTGAGGAAGGTTTATTCACTACTAATGATGTTGTTTAAAGTAGCTATTGATAGAGGTGGTGGTAGAAGCTGATGGTAGTATTTTCATGGCGGTTAATAGTTGAAGAATAGTGATAACTAATAATTGTGGTTCTTGATGATGACGGGTTACAATATATAGTTCTTAATTATGATGGTCATTGTCAATAGTGTTTGACAAATTTTCTTATAATAATTTTCGTTGTAAATAGTGGCTGGTGATGGTGTGGATTGATTGTAGCTATTAATAGTGGTAGTCATTAAGAAATGTAGCTACTGACAGTGGTAGTGGTTTAAGTTGATAGTAGTAGTTTTGTAGTGGTTCATAGTTGGACAATAGTGATAACTAATAGTTGTGCTGATAGATTATGATGGTTGACGACATATAGCTGGCAATTATGATGGTGATTGTTGATAATGTTCGATGATTTTTGTTATGATGATGATTGGTGTAAGTCATAATTGTAAATAGTAGCTAGTGGGGCTGTTGATTGATTGTAGTGATTGGTAGAGGTGGTCATTAAGAATAGCGGTTGTGGCTAGTTGATTGTTGTAGTTGATGATAATGAGCAATGATGATAAAAAATGATAATGAAGGTGTGTGGCTATAGCGGTGAATAAATGGAATTGGTGAACTATTATATTTTAAGAAATCTTTGAATAGACATGTTAATGTACTTCATGGTTCATGTGTGAATAATTTGGTGAGTCCTTTGAGCCATCTTTCTTCCATATTTATATGGATCCCCTTTACATTTTGTCACGCTCCGAGCTTACTCACTAGGGCCGTCACTTGAGAACCATTGCTGGCCCAAAGTGAACCCTTGGCCGTGCTCAATACTCAGCGGAAGACTTACTCAACAATAAAAGAACTTTAAAAGTAAAGTTTTAACTCAATGTCTCAAATACATAACTTAGAACATTTAAAAATATTTAAACTGGCCACAAAAGCAACTCAAGTCTAGAACATTAACAATAGAAAATGAAACAGACTTCTCAACAACTACTATCTATCTATGAAGCCACTAATACTATGAGGGATGTCGAGACAAGACCCCCGATCATCCTAAAAAAATTGAAATAACAAAAATAAATAAGGGACCCTTCGGAAGCAAGGAGGCTCACCAAAGTTGATTCGAACTGCTATGGTATCAACGAAGTGCCTGTTGATGACCTTGATCTCTTGTATATGCATCATGAAATGATGCAAATCAAATGGTATCAGTACATTGAATGTGTGAGCATGTAAGGGGAACACTGAACATAACATAAAAGCTTGAAATTGGAAGGAAGCAAATATACTCACCTCAACTCTACTCAACTCAACCTCAACTCATGGATACTCAACTCAATACAGTATAAAAACAATAAAAAAGATGCATTTTATATAAAGCATTTAAAACAGTAGATAACAACCCAATGTATTTAAAAATACAATAATAACTCAGTTTGTATGTAAAGATACAAAATAACTCAATTTGGGAGATTCTCTAACCAAACAACCATCACTATAAGCTATGTGATTATACAATGTCTCGCCCACGCTACCAGAACTGTCCTATACCTTGCTGAAGTATAAAAAATCCTCAACCAAGTGGATCGACTAAGCTATGCTTAAAAATCAATAAGAAATCATTTAAAAAGTGTGACCCTTTATACCCACGTAGGTTACATGGTTTATGAGGACTTTTAGTTATATGAACTCGTCCCCATATCGGTGCTCAATACTACTCCAAAAAATATAACTTAGCTCATATTTTTAAAAATATTTCCTCATCCTCAAGCTTTGAGATTATTACTCAAAAGGTTGTCTTAAAAGATATTATACTTAAAAACTCCTCATGAGCTCATTTAGAAATCGATGTTTCCTCTCATTTTAAATGTAAAAACATTTACTCTTGGAAATACTTAGTTCCCATATATTCATTTTGAAAAATTAAAATCAACTCTCCTCATCCTCAAACTCAAGTACTCAAGTCTTAAAACAAGTTTTAAAATATTGTAAAAGATTTCTCAAAATGACTCGAAAAAACTCTCAAGGCTTTACTCTTAACCCTACCTTGAATTTTAATTATGAATTCAAGGGTTATGATTCATGTACGAAGGATCTCTCCACTTTTAGATGTAGTTTAGAGTAGTTAGAATCACAAGGGAGTAAAGGTACACCTTAAAAGCACTTAGATGGAGCAAACGACGAAAGAAGGGGCGCCAACCCCTAGACTTTAGAGACCTCATTGTGGCGCACTGCTAGCGCGCCTTCCTAGCCCCCTTGGCGCATCTGGGGCGCGCCGGCCCATCCCCTACCCAGAACATTTCAACGAATTTTCTTATTTGATTTTTGGCTGTAATTCGCCTATAATTAAATGGTTTCTTCCCAACTCACTTAGATTCGAATACCTAACATAATTACACAAAAATCTACATAAAAACAACCCTCAAACTCCTAACATTTATCTCAAGAAATCATCAAACTCATTATTAAGGATTTAAGAACAAAACATCAAGAAATTCATCAAGAACTCAAGTCATTCAACCTCAAGAATGAAATGACGGATTTAAAATCACATGATTGGTGTGTGAGTGAACGAACCCAACACTATGAAAGCTTACATACCTTAATTTGGTGAAATTACTCAATAAATCTTGACAAACCCCTTGAACCTTTCCTCTTTTCTCTTGTTGAACTCTTGTCAAAACCCTAAGCGTATTTCGGATTGTGAGCCAAATCAGATTTGACCCCAAAAAAATTACTAAAAATGTTTTAAGCTGATGGGGTAAGGAAAAAACCATAATACCTCTAATTAATTTGGGTAAACTTCCTTAATCGGATTGGCTGACTACAAATATGCGTATATCCTTCATCCAAACTTGAAATTTAGCAAACTCAGTGGTGTTGGAAAAATGATTCATAGTCCTTTCATTGGATATATTATGGGACACCTAAAGCATCTTGTACTGAAAGTTATGATTGTTTGAAGTTGACCCAAAACTTACAACTTAAACATAACTTGGAAATATCTCAAATAAGTACTTTCCAAATTGGTTCTTTCTAAATTTAGCTCTTTGCTATTGTGGGATTTTAAAATATCCCCCCTTTGAGAACATTCGTTATCAAATGAGATTACTCTAAGTAGACTAAGGGTGACAACATCTAAGATTCAGCTCAAACACCCAATATGTTATTTAACAAAACATTTCAAGTTAAAAAGTATCAAGAAAAGAATTAGTACCTTGGTTTGAAGCTTTTTCGGAAGTAAAAAGTTGTGGGTATCTCTTCTTCATACATATAGTTCGGTTCATTCACCCACGCACCAATCATGATTAATTCAGCGTAATTTCATTCTTGAAAGTAAAGGATTTGAGTTCTTGATGAGTTTTATTGAAGTTTCCTTCATAATCTAGATTGTTGAGGTTTTGATGTGTTCTTGGGATAACCGTATGAATTTTAAGGTTATTTTTTAGTAGATTCTTGTGCACTATTGTCGAGTATTCGAATCTAAGTTTTTGGGGAAGAGACCATTCTAATTTAATCGAATTAGGGTAAAAAAACGAGCAAGAAAATTCATCAGGTTTTATGGGAAGGGGTTGCGCACCGCGCCACTCAGTGCGCTAGAAAAGAGTGTTTGTAGGTAGGGACCTGGGGTACCACGCAACATAGTACGCCCCAACCCACCTGCTGTATTTTAGGGTCTGGCACCCTGCGCCACTCAATACCCAGGGTCACCAGATCCTCTACCCTTTCTCACTTCTTTCCATTTGAGTTCCCTCGAATCGTACCTATGTGTTTTTAGTTGATTACTACACTCTAAGGTATGTCTAAACATTGAGAGATCATCCATAACATGAGGTCATAATGCTTGAATCTATTATCCAAATTCAAGGTAGAGCTAAGAGTCAAGTCTAAAGAGTTCTTAGAATCTTTTCAAAAGTCTTTTAAAATCGTTTTAAAGACTTAAGTATTGAGTCTGAGATAGAGTAGATCCAAGTACATTTTTTCAAAATGATATATAGGAACTAAGTATTCCCAAAGAGTTAATGTTTTCACATTTAAGATGAGAGGAAACACTGATTTCCCAAAGAGTTTTCCTGAGCAGTTTTAGTACCATCTCTTTTAAGAGATTGATCTTTTGAGTAATAATCTTAAACCACAGAAAAAGCTATATTTTTAAACATATGAGCTAGTTAAATTTAGGGAGTAGTATTCAGCACCGATATAGGGACGAGGTCAGATAACTCAAGTCTCCATAAACCATGTAGCCAACGTAGGTAGAAAAGGTCATACTTTATAGATGATTCTTTAATGCTTTTTAACACATAGACTAGTTAAATGTTAAACCACAAAAAAAGTTATATTTTTAAACATATGAGCTAGTTAAATTTAGGGAGTAGTATTCAGCACCGATATAGGGACGAGTTTAGATAACTCAAGTCTCCATAAACCATGTAGCCAACGTAGGTAGAAAGGGTCATACTTTATAGATGATTCTTTAATGCTTTTTAACATATAGACTAGTGGATCCACTTCGTAGTAGGTTCTATAGCCCCAAAAAATTATAGGACAGTTCTGGCAGCGTGGGCTATATGTTGTATCATCACATAGCTCATAGTGATGGTTGTCGGTTAGAGAATGTCCCACAGAATTACTTGTATTTTGATATACAAAACTAATTTATTATAGTGTCTTTCAATACACTGAATTGTTATCTACATGCTTTAAAGCTTTTCTTTATACTGCATGTTATTTCTGCTTTATATTGAAATGAGTTGCGTTGAGACGAGGTAAGTGTTTCTTTCAGTCCCAATTTAAGCTTATATATTTTTTAGAGTTTCCCTCACATGCTCGTACATTCCATGTACTGAAGCCATTTGGCCTACATCTTTTATGATGCAGATACAGGTAACCAGGATCAGCATCCAGCACTTCGTTGATCCAGTTGAGCTTCAGAGTTGTTAGTGAGCCTCCTTACTTCCGGAGGATCTCTTTTATCATTGTTTTACCATTTCAATTTTTAAGGATGATCGAAGGTCTTGTCCTGACATCCCTCTTAGTATTTAGAGACTTCATAAATAGTTAGACATTATTAGTTCATGAGTCTATCCCTTTTCAGTTGTCATGTTGAGACTTCATTTTCCACTTTGGATAGTTAAATGTTTAATTCTATAACATTCTAAGTTATATTTTGAGACATTTTACTAAATTGTGCTTTTAAATTTTATCTTAATTCATGAGTAGGTCTTCCGTTAAGAGTTAAGCCAGGCCAAGGGTTCACTTGGGGATAGAAATGGTTCTTGAGTGCCAGTCCCACCCAGGGTGTAGGCTCGGGGCATGACAAACTTAGTATCAGAGCATAGAGTTCAAGAGTCGTAGGGAGTCTATGAAGCCGTGTCTGTAGAGTCCTTGTTATCGGTGTGAAGCACACCACATCTATAATTAAGAGGATGCAACATGTAGGAACTATCTTACTTCTTTCATACTCATTTCGTGTGATAGAGGTCATCTCTATAAAGTTTCTTTCTAACTCGTGTTTGCACGTATCTTTCAGATCATGCCTCCACGAAGAGCTGTCAGAGGTCGTCCTTATAGGAGAAATATCGAGGAACAAGGGGTACCTAATGCACTAGAAGTGCAACCTCAAGGAGAGGTCACCAATGTTGAGTTCTGGGAAGCTATCCGGATGTTGAGCCAAGTTGTGACCAGCCAAGTTGGGCAGCAAAGAGAGAATCGGTAGGAAGTGGCTGATACTTCTAGAATCCGGGAGTTCTTAAGGATGAATCCTCCAAGCTTCATTGGTTCAAGAATCACCGAGGATCCGAAAAAATTTGTAGAGGAACTGAAGAAAGTGTTTTAGGTTATGCATGTTGTTGATGCTCAGTGAGTGGATCTAGTTGCTTACCAACCAAAGGGTGTTGCTAGAATATGATTTGACCAATGGAAGAAAGGTAGAGCTGAGGGTAAACCGATCGTGAGTGGGGTTGTGTTCGAGAGTCCCTTCATGGGGCGTTTCTTTCCCCATGAGTTAAGAGAGGAAAAGGTAAGAAAATTCCTCACACATAAGCAGGAAGCTATGAGTGTGCATGAATATAGCCTTAAGTTCACCCAACTGTCCTGTTATGCCCAAGAGATGGTTGTTGACATGAGGAGTAGGATGAGTCTGTTTTTTGCTGGGTTGTCTCGTCTATCATGTAAGGAGGGCAATGCAGTTATGCTAATAGGGGATATGGACATAGAAGGTCGATGATCCACGTGCAACAAGTTGAGGACGATAAGCTAAGAGATAGAGAAGCTTTCTGAAACAAGAAGGCTAAGACATAAAATGAGTCCGGATAGCAGAAGAGTAATGCAAACCGGTCATCTTTCCAACATAAGCAGAAGGAACCTGCTCCATTATCTGCTAGTGCACCGACAAAAGGAACAAAGGCGAGTTCAATAATAATTCACAAAATTTCAGATCTAGACCTAAACAGTCTTAAGGTAGTATGGCACAAGGAGGTAATGGGACTCCTGCATGTGCTAAGTGTGGTAGGACCCACTTAGGGGTGTGTTGTGATGGCTCCACTTGTTGCTTCAAGTGTGGTCAAGCGGGTCACTTCATGAAAGAGTACCCTAAGAACAGGCAAGGCGGTGGAAATAAGGTCAATAGAGCCCAATCTTCTTCAGTTTCTCCACCAGACAAAGCTGCATCTAGAGGAGCTACTTCAGGATCAGGCGGAAGGGCAAATCGCCTATATGCTATCACCAGTCGCCAAGAGCAAGAGAATTCTCCAGATGTTGTCACTGGTATGATCAAAGTTTTTTTTATATATTTATGCTTTGCTAGATCTAAGAGCGAGTCTATCTTTTGTGACTCCATATGTTGCGATGAATTTTGATATTCTTCCTGAGAAACTTCTTGAGCCCTTCAGTGTTTCTACACCTGTTGGTGAGTCTATTCTAGCTGGGAGAGTCTATCGCGATTGTATAATTTTCGTCAATCACAAGAACACCATTGCTAACTTAATTGAGTTAGATATGGTAGATTTTGATGTCATTCTAGGTATGGACTGGCTTCATGCCTGTTATGCCTCAGTCAATTATAGAACTCGAGTAGTTAAGTTCTAGTTTCCTAATGAGCCAGTATTTGAGTGGATGAGTAGTTCCGCAGTGCCTAAGGGTCATTTTATTTTGTACGTCAAGTCCAGAAAGTTAGTTACCAAGGGGTGCATCTATCACTTAGTCTGAGTTAATGACTCTAGTGTTTATACACCACCTATTCAGTTAGTCTCATTTGTTAGTGAGATTCCAGAGGCATTTCCAGACAATCTTCCCAATGTCCCTCCTGATAAAGAAATAGACTTCGATATAAATATCCTTCCCGATATTCATCCCATCACTATTCCGCCATATAGAATGGCACCAGCAGAGTTGAATTAATTCAAAAAGAGCAATTAAAAGATCTCCTTGACACTACAAGAAAAAATGCTATTAGGGACGAGAAATATGGTCCCTAAAAATCTCTTTCTGGTCCCCAAAAGTTGATAGCGACGGGAAATACCCATCCTTACCGGCTTTGTCGCTAACGATCAATAGGGACGAGATTAAAGTACTGGTCCTTAAACGATTTTACGACTGGCGCAATTCTGGTCCTTATTACCTTATAGGGACTACATTTCTCGTCCTTAAGACCACATCTTAAGACAATTATAACTGGTCACTACAAGATTTTGTGACCAAAACTCTGGTCCTTAAAGAGTTTTAAGGACTGTAGCATCACTGGTCCAGAAAGGTGGTTTACTCTCTCTCTCTTATCATATTTTTCTACAATACTATAAAATTTCAAATATAAATAACCAAATGCATATAAACAAAATCATCAATCGTATTAATTGAAACTAAAGATTAGCATCACACATACATGTCGAATTCTTTTAAAAAATATAATCACGATATTGTTTACACAACTCATTTGCCTAAAGAACTAACATCTCTAAGTATATAAGTAATGAAATACTTTGCCAAACTGCCCTAGCAAAATGATGACCAAATTGTCAAAACTTGTTCAAGATCCTCAAACTTGCATCTCGACTTGTAAATAGAAATCTCCAAATCCTGTGAAACATACAAAATAAAATTTTCTCAGAGAAAAGAAATGTGCACAATCTAATCGTACAAAACACATTTCAATGTAGATAAGAAATAAAATATTACATTCTAGATTTTTGATTCTTAGTTACATACTCTTCCAACAACATGGACAAAAATATATTAGTACTAAACAAGTGGACTAAACAACTAAATTTGCTCAAACACTTCAAAGTCATTCAAGATATTGTTAGAGGGCACTATTAAATATGCACCACCATTTTTATCCAAAAATTATCCACCGGTATTTGTAGGATAGCAATAATTTAGGATGAGGAGATGAATAAAGAAAATTCAAACTTCTGTTTGGTAAGATCTTTCAGAAGGTAGCAGGAACTGCTAGTTATTGAATACCAAGTATCTAACCTGTACAAACAAAATTTGAATGATAAAATGCCTATATTGCA
>JAJOOR010039704.1:0-11722 GCA_036250505.1 Solanum acaule | reverse complement strand
GGAGGAGGTGGTGGAGTGGGGTAAGAAAAATAATTTTTTTTTTTTTAATTTTAATTTTAATTTTTATGGATATAGTAATACTTTAATCTTTGATTTTTAATTAATATTAATAGTTTATTATTTAATTTTTGTCAAGGTGGAATATTTTATCCATGTGAAATGTCATGTGTCAAGGTTTTTTCAAATAAAAGAGAGTGTATTACACACACCACTGAGGTGTGTTTCTCAAACTAAAAAGTGATAGTTTAGGTATGAAACTCACACTGCCAATAGTTTAGGTATGAAACTCAAAAAAATTGGATAGTTTAGGTGTGTTTTTGACACTTATCTCTAGTATTTACAATACTGAATACTACAACTCTTACATTTTACGTGCAAAGCATGTATTGAGAAAATTGTATGCAAGTATGTAACAATGTTTTTCTTCCATATGAAGACATATAATGAAAGAATTATTTTAGAGAAAATACATTAAATTATTTTTATACTTGGCAAAAATACTTACTTTAGCACTTCAACTATACAGACGTTTAAATACCCTCTTAACAAATTTAAAGTGAATTAAAAATAATCCTGAGATTATAATACCACTTCACTTGCCACATCATAGCCATGTAAGTAGGGAGAGTTGGCAAAATAGCCACTCTCCAAACTTAATTGAATATTTAGACAAAAGACTTAAAAAATTAGTACTTTAGACACTAATTATGACATCATTCACTATTCTTTCAAAATATGCAAGATCAACTCCAAAGGTTTTAATATTACAGTTTAGTTCCCCCACCTCTTCTAATAATAATTTTATTTTTTCCCATCATTATTTTCAGATTTAAAAATAATCAAAAAAGAAAATATTTTTCAAGCCCAAAAAAGCTCCCATTTTCCAGCCGTTTTTCACCTATTGTTGTCGATTCCGATGATTTTTTCGGCGAAATCTTCCTCCTCACAACTGAAAATCTCAATTCTTGCTCATTGCCTCTAGTGTTATTCCTTTTTTTTTTTTTTTAACTTTTTGTAAAAAATATTTTTACACCATTTTTACTAGCTTGAAAAGCTTGAAAATTCCACCCAATACCTCATTAGTAGATAGATTCCATAGTTTAGAACCCCTACTAATACATTTCTCCATTCTAGAGCTCGCAGAGTACCTATTACATTTGATTTCATTTATTGACATGTTTTTTTGAGAATTTACTGTCAGTCCTTGTCCAGTTATAGACCGATACCGTAATCTAGGATCGATCATTGTGGTCTATAATGACAGTAGTTACAGTAATTATTGTTAATGGTGATTATATGGATGTGTGTGGGAGGAGAAACCTAAATGTTGGATTTGAAAATTATCTAGTAAGGTGACAGTGGTCATCCTATTTCGTCGCAATGATATATGCACAACATAGTTCAAATCGTAATTGAGATGTGGGAAATTAGATTACGAGTCAAGCGAAGTTGTGATTAGTTATCTAATGAATGAAAGGGAAAAAATACATCCCACATTCATAAAAATTGACAATCAATTGTCCCTGTACATGTTGGATGTCACTGCCGATCACACTAGGCCAATATTGAAAATAAATATTGTCGTGAGGTCTTTGGTACTTCTCTCACCCACCCAACAATCGATGACGATGATTCGATTGAATATAAAAGTTTGGGTGATGATTGATATGGATGGTCATCCCAATGGAATCGAAAGATCCCGAATTGTTTCAAGAAAAGCAACGAAAATGTGGGTCAGGATCATAACTCAACCACAGTTTCTCCGATGGAACTAATTTTCAAATAGAACAAACATTTAGCAGCAAGAATGAGTTAAAAATGTTATTATATCAAGCGTTGATGAATAATTCTTTTGATTATGCCGTTGAAGAATTGTAGTAAATGGTTCAAGGTGAAATGTGTATCCCCTGATTGTGCCTGGATACTGTGGGCGAGGAATTAAGTATAATGCTCAACCATAAAGAAATTAAGAAAATTGTTTTCAAAGAATTTCATTATAGTTTAAGCATCTACGAGTACTATTCATCTATGCATAAAGTCGACGTTTATCTCCTTGTGTACTCAAAATCAATTAATGTTATCCTTGTAGAGTTCAAATAGTGTGTGCCACATGAATTGTTAGATGTCTATAATACCAAGCTTGGAAGAAAGAAAGAAAATGTGTCAAGGATGTTGGTGAGACTTTCAAAACCAAGAAGAAGAATAAGTATTTAGTGTGTAATAGATCCGCACACAAGAGAACCACATGTAATAACAATAAATTTTAGATAGGCTCGTCCCACTTTGTTTTTGTAACTTGAGGTAATGTATGTAATTTGAGACTCGTCAGTTTGGTATAATTAGTAGCATATTAATTTTGTCGTTTTTGATCCCTTTCTATAATTAATAGACTAAAAGAAATTTATATTTTACATACTGTATATTTGATTTATGTACTACTACATAATATATTGAGAATTCTATTCGATTAGATCAATTTATACTAAACAAATTAAATAGTCTATAGGGTCTACGCTCGACTGAGACCATTATTGTAATAAAAACAAAAATTAATAAATTAATAAATAAATTATTAAAATTTACACGATTAAATGAGCTTAAACAATCATATAAGAGTTCACATACATTGGGGACGATAAGTAGATCAAGATGTGTGAGGATGAGTTGTGGTTATACAATCAACATCCTCACAATAATGTTGACCAAACACAAGTATGTTGTAAATATTTATTTGTTCAACCACAATTCATTCTCATACATCTCTTATTATTATACTCAATTTATGCGGACTCTTATATGATCATATGACTTGTTTAAACTCATTTAATTGTGTAAATTGCAATAATATTTTTTTTATTAGTTAACTATTCTCTTTTTAAAATTCTACTAGTTAAAGTCTATACATGTGTATCGTAATCTAGTAAATTTATTATGGATGAAGGTGTTAGTATAGGCTAGACTATACTTAGTTTAGTCTTCGACTTCTTATAGTCTAACCTATCCTAAGACCTTCATCCATAATAAACTTACTAGGTTAGGATACATATGTATACACCATAACTAGTAGAATTTTAAAAAGAGAATAATTAATTAATAAAAAATAAACTATTAAAATTTATACAATTAAGTAAGTTCAAACAAGTCATATAATCATATAAGAGTGAATATGTATGAGGATGAGTTGTGGTTGAACGAATGAAATGCTGACAAAACATACTTGTACTTTAGTAAACATTATTTTGAGGATGTTAATTGTATAACCACTATCCATCCTCATACATCTATGATCGTCGTTTCCAATTTATGTAGTCTCTTATATGATCATATGATTTGTTTAAGCTCATTTAGCTGCGTAAAATTTTATTAATTTATTTTTTTATTAATTAATTATTTTCTTTTTTGACAATATGCTAGTAAGAGTTATAAACTCATACAATATATTATTGATAAAGCGTGTAGTTTAGATATACAATTAATTCAGTTGATGGTCCTCACTATAATATAATTTATGTAGTTATTTACTTTTTTGTTATATACTAATATTTTGTTTATCATTGCACCAACCAACATATACCTTACAAATGATGGAATGTCAATCTATACAATCCATCATCTACCAGCCACATGAAAAATAATTGATTATATTTATGATGTACGATTAACAAAATTTAAATATCACTTTTGCAAGGGTAGTAAAGTATAACTCAAATTACACCCAATTGTAATATCTAACTTTTTTTTATATAAAAAAAGGCAATCTTTGTTTTAATTTCCTCATTTTATTGACTTCGTTTTTATTCAATTTTAAATAACTACAATGTCTCAAACATCCAATTTTAAATAACTACAATACAATTTAAATATCCACTTTTCTATTTGTTCGAATCAAACTTCTTCTTCAAACAACTCTATGCTAGTTCAATCGACTCTTTTCCGATCCTAATGGATAAATTTCGAAGAAATTTTAATCAACCACTATTTTGATTTGGTTTGAATCCGCTTTCTCCGTCGAATCCCTTGCCAGCAGCACCGAGGGCACAGACCAAACTAAAACACACTTCAACTTTTGCTCCTTTCTCAATTGACATCATTTGGTCAAGCTTATCAGCCTTTCAATAGTGATGTTCTTGTTCTTGGTCACCTTGAAATTAAAAAATTCACAACATTAAAGGATTTTGCTCCTTTTTTATTCACGGAGTATGCTAACAATTCAACCTCGTAATCAAAACAAATTTCATTAAGCTGAAACAAGTTGGCTTATCGTTCACATAGAACTAGATGTCATGTAACTTTTTTTATTCTTCGCACATCGCAACAACATATAACAAATCATTTATTTATTATATTTAAAATGATTCTGCAAATGTCTCAAGAGTTCAAAACAAATTTACTTGGAATCAACATAGAACTTTTGATCAATTAGAATTTTTCTAAAGTGATCGCGATAAACCGTCATTCTTACTCTTACAATTTTTTTTGTAAAAGTGATCAACTTCTTTAGTTTTACGTTTTTTACTGGTGCAAGTAGTAGAAACAAATTCTTTAACGATTTTCTATATTTAGCCATACTTTACAATCTATAAGAAAAAAATAATTTGTAGTGATCAATTTATCGATCATTGGTCTATTAACTGAAATAAAAAAGTACTCTATCAAACATGCAAAACAAGAAGGAGTAATTCTAGAAAGGAAGAATGCAAAAGACAGCAACCAGAACATCATTAATGTCTACTATAACGTAGGAAAAAAAAATCAAAATCGATATATAATATAAACATAAAAGTTCAAAAAATTTCTAATCATTATCCAAAGCAAAACGCAATTAAAGATGTGGAATCAAGAACATGAACTCAAAACATATCAAATTTTGATAAATTTAATCAAGAACAATTGGATTTTTGTAAAAATTCATAATCCACTAAACGAAAATGCAACAAAAAATAGTAAAACGGAGCAAAAACTGTTAGGAAAAGAAAAATGAACTTACCTGAGCACAAGAGGATGACTGTTTCGACTTGGGGAAGAAGATTGGAGAAAAAAATATTTCAAATCTTTAAGGTACTCAAGAAAATAGAGAAGAAGAGAGGTTGAGAAGAGAGAGGAAAGTTATTGAATAATTAAATGACTTTTAAAAAAAATAGAATATTTAATAAATATAAAAAGGGCTTGGTTGTATTTTTATAAACATCTATTTTATAACCCAAGTTTCTAAAAATGTTAAAATGGTCCATGACCCCACAAACCATACCCCACTTTTTCTCACTTTTTCTAATCCTAACCCTAAAAATTAAATAAAAAAGAAATTAAGTGGCTATTGTTCAAATTAAATTTTGGGGGTGTCCCCCATACCAATTAATCTCATGTAAGTGTCACAACATAATCATATTAGCACCACGTCATTAATTATTATTTTTTAAAATTACCTTCACCATTTTTCTTTAACACTTTTTAAAATTAATGTACACTAATTAATTAAATAAAAATATATTTTCTAAAATTAAAATTTAAAATGTGGACTCATTTTTATATTTTTCCTAAACCCAGTCCCAGCCTCCGCCTAGCCCCCTCCCCCCAATTCTTTCTTTCTTCTTCTTCACCATTTTTAGCTCGTCACAGTTCATTTTTTTTTCTTCATATTTTTCAACGAGCTCCATCATCTAAACTTATTTCATCGTAACTCCCAAATCACCATCGGAACAGCTTCTCCGAAATCCCAACCAAACAACCACATATCACTTCGCCATCACTCTTTCCTGTAAACACCATTAACATTCAGCTTCAAAATTTTTAGACGAAGCAATAAAACAACAACAATCAGACCCCCCCACCCCCCCTCCCATTTCTCTTCCTTTCTTTGTATTATCCGATGAACCTCCCACGTCGGAGAGACAAAATATCCATCATTGCTGCCTCCTATGTCACCCTTGTCATCGACGAATTCACAAAGTGAAAAGATTAATGTTTCTGCCTATGCAAACTCCAGCGAATCAGCAAGCTTTTTAACTCAACTGAACACTGATAAAATTTATTTGTGAAATTGAAGTCAATAATAAAATGTTTTGGTGTTGGATTTTGCGGATTACTAAAGAGCTGGTGAAATTGAATTAGTGGATAAAGTTGAAGATGAAAATGGAGAAAAAAATGATGCTTCAATAGAGAAGAAGCTCTATTGGGAAAGACAATAAAATATAGAGAAAAAAATTAAAAGTTTTTGTGGGCCAATAAGAAAATCCACATATTTTAAAAGGTTAATATATCAGAAAATAATATTTAAATTTTTAATTATATATTGACCTATAAAATAATATTGTGTAAGATTTTATAAAAAAAAATCTTTGCACACTCTTAGGTGAGTGAACTCACTTGTTTTGTCACGTCTTTCCTTAGAGTTGTATTTAATTCACTTGAAAGTTGTTAAGGAAATATTTAAATATCCATAAAGTTAATATGTTAAAGTGAATTTTGTTGTCGAATTCAGAGAAGATTTTATGTATTTTTTTATTATTTTATTTCTATTACTAGTAATGGAAAGCGAATCTATCCAATATGATTTTTTTTCATAATCATACCTAAATTATTTTTTATGAACTATATCTTAAAAGAACCTTAGATATGTGTTATCGGTAGTGTACTGTAACTAAATCTATAATATGGTAATAACAAATAACAAATCAAGCAGATTATTTTTAAAAAAAGAAACCTTAATAACACAGCGTATTTATTTAAAAAAATCATAAATGTTATATTTTTAATAAAATGCTCGAACAACTTTAACAATTTATTAAATTTCAACCTTGGTGCAGTTCGAAATTCTATATTTTACTTTAGGAACTTCAATTTCTTTAATTGTTAACAACATAAATTACATAAAGGAAAAATAGGAAAAGATATTATTCCACTGAACGTTTCATAATAGGTTAAATTTTTCGAGGTATTAAATTAGACGATCAATAATTCAACGCATTTCATATTATCTTCCAACAGTGATTCAGTGCTTTTTTAGAAATGGTATTAAATAAATCAATCAATTGTGCTTTTTTTTAAAACAGATATAGTTGCTGGACTTCAAAATTAAGATTTTTTACTAATATGTAAAAAAGAAAAAAATGTATAAATTTGCTCACTTTTTAAGATCCAAAATTATATTTTCTAAAAAAAAGTCACTCCATCTCTATCATGATCATTCTATTGTTGTTATTATTTGTGTTTTCCCTTGACTTTATAAGATCAGGTTATTTTCTAACTAGACGATTTCACATACAAATCATCGACGATATTCTTCCTTTTGATTTGTTGAAAATTCATTGTGCTTCTAAATAAGATGACTTTAAAGACAATTTTCTATCCAGTATCTTTTTCATCGTACTTTATATTTTTGTCATTCTTAATAGAGTTCAAAAGATAATACTTTTGATGTGTTTAACGAATTTGAGAAATGTATCCATGATGGACTAGTACTTAATATCACAAACACATTTGTATGGGTACAAGCCTTATGATTGGAATAAGTAAGTTGTTGGAGCAATCTCTTGTAAAAATATTAAAGGAAAATATTAAAAAAATAGTGTCTTTTTTGCTTATTTTTAATCTGTTAGCCAAAACTAAAATCTACTTTAGGGCACGGTTTGATTTATTGGAATAGCTTTACAATTTGTCTTGAAAAATAAGAAGAGATAAAAATGGATCTTAATTTTATTTTTATGGGGTTGAAAATTTGTTTCTAGTATACCCTCAACTCAATTGTTTTGAAAAATAATAATTAGGCTGACTTTCAAGTGTTTTAACTAACTCCATAGGATCATTATTTCATGATATAAAAAGATAAATTTTGGTCACTTAAAAAAATTAGTCAAACAATTACAGTACTTCACCGAATATTCACTTCTCCAAATATATTTAGCTATCATTCTTAAGTAAATTAATTATTGTCATAACTAAATTGGATCTAAAACCAGACTGGCATGATTTAATCGTGTATAAGTGTTACTTCTTGTGAATCTCGATTTGCTTTTTAATTTATTTCATGCTCATAAATTACCCATTTGATTGATATTATATGTTGGGGATGTGAGGGGCGGAACTAGGTGGGGGTTCGTGGGTTCAGACAAACCCAGTAGCTTTTCCGTATACTTTGTACGTATTTGTACTAGAAAATTAAGTAAATATACATGTATTAACTTGTGAACCCCTAACAAAATTGTTGACAACTCAATGTTAAGAAAGGGGAGGGAAATTTAGAACCTACAAACGGCTAATACTGACTCCGCCTCTAAAATGTGTTGTATCAAATATTAAAAGGCCAAAAATTCACTCTCTTAATTCTATTAGTTATTCACCTCCCAACTTTGTTTCAAAAATCAAACTCCTCCCTCAACTTTGAACAATAACCGATCCCCACCTTTATTTTATGTAATATCTATTTTACCCTTGATATTTTGAGAAAATGGCCAAATGTCCCGTCAACATATATCCGAATTTTCAATTACACACTTTAATTTTACCAAGGCCCTATCAGACCCCCCCCCCCCCTCCCTCTCCCTCTCCATATTGTTTAAAACTGAAATTATTACCTCCCTAAATATTTAGCTGGCATAGTAAGTCTATTTCACTCTTTTTGGGAAAGTGAGCATCAAAATCTATTATTTAAAACTTTATTTGTTTTCTTTCTCCTCCATAGCAATATAAATCAAATCTCTCCATCTTTCACCATTTCTAGGCCATCGTTGCCATCACCATCTCCACCAAATTCACTATTGTTGATTCCAAACAAATTTTCAAACTCAAGTAAAACTCTTGCAAAACCAATTAACCTAAATCAATTGTAGATAAATTTACATATATTTATATCACCCCGAAATACTTTAGATCTGATTTGACAAACATCAATTTGGGTTTACTTTAAATCCAATTAAACCCACAAAAAATCAACTTTTTTACTAATAGATCCTTTAATTATCAATCACAAATCTCAATCAATCAACTACATCTCAGAAATTGTCTCTATCAATCTCGTTAATTAATACATCAATTGTCGGTGAATCAGTCTTTTCCTCTTCGAAATTGTCATCACCATCGATGATGATGTGGAAGACATTGAAGGTTCCTCCTCCTCATCTTCCTTGAGAGGATTTCTCATCTCTGGTGACCTCCATTAATGGCAATACTCTGCCTGTTCGTCCTCTCTCCCCTATTCCTTCACTTTTAAAAATAATAATTGTTTTTTAGGTTTTCAAAAGAGCAAAGCCCTAATATCTCTAAACAAGCTCTACAATCATTATTCACTTCTCTTCCTCAAAGACCTAGTTTCGATGGACTTATGGTGTTCTAGTGATAGTGAAAATGGTGAAATTACTTTGGGTGATTGAAGGGATGTGTGAAAATATAGAAGGCGTAAATAAATACTTAAAAATGAAAAAAAATATTTGATGAATTTTCCACGTGTCAAATACGTGAAATTCACATGCCACCACAGATCTGGTTATGAGTTTTTAAGGGTATATTTATTTTATTTTTAAACAGTTCACTGAATGAAAGAACTTCCGTGAAGTTTAAGTATATAGTTGGAAATTTGGATGTACGTTGAGGGGCATACATTTAACCATTTCCTTTTGATATTTTCAATCTCTCTCTCTCTCTCTCTATATATATATTACCTTAAAAGCATGAACTCCTAACTTGAATGTTGAATTACTATAATATCCTAACGTAGGTGGTGACTTTTTCGAGGAGTTGTGACTTTTCTAATAAGTTGTGACTTGTGATTTAGATTGTCAGAAAGTTTGCTTTAAAATAGTTATTACTACATAAACATTGCCCTTTTGTTTTATTGATTTACTATTGTAACGACCCTAAAAACGAACTAGTGAAACTAGAGCCTAACGTGTGTGCGTTTGAGTTGTCTTGAGTGTTGATGGTGCATGATGTTGTTTCGAGCCATGGTTGAGGTGTTTAGGGGTTAGACGTCAAGGTACGACTCCCCAAGTACCATCCTAAGGGTCCTTGAGGAGGACCCTAAGTCTAAACCCCAAAGCCCCAAGGAAAAACCCTGGTTGGCCAAAAGTGGCCAAACTACTGCCATGGCCTACTGCTCGTGGGTCAAACCACGGCCAATAGTCTTGGTCCATAGTTGCAGGCCCTGCAGGCTGACTCTCAGTCCCAAAACACAAACCCCCATTGACAGGGTGTGGACCAGACCACGGTCCGTGGTCTGGTGGGCGTAGTTCGAACCTGCAATCTGCAATTTCACACAGCCAAGTGAAGGGTGGTTTGGTAAAATCCTCCTTTGCTTGGTTAAGTGTATAGATGTTTATTTTAAGCATTTTAAGGTATTTTAAAGGTATTAAAACATTAAAATGGTATTTTAGAATTCCTTCTTCATATTTCCCAAAAACAAAAACCCTTCCCTTCCCAAAAGTTCTGTCTAGGAGTCCATTGAAGGTCAAGGTCAAGTTCAAGCTAGGTTTGTGGATTTTAAAGTGTTTCTTCTTCAATTTTCAAGGGGATTCGTATAATAAGGTATGGGAGTCCTTCATCTAGGGTTAGCTATCACCCTAGAGTCAATTTCAAAAGAGTTTTCAAGTTTCTCCAAAACCCTAGATTTCACTCAAACTCATGGGTTCTTGCATCAAGCGTTTTTAAATGATAAATGATGATTATGTTGATGCTTAATTGATGATTTTAAGATGAAAAACTCTATGAACCCATGATTTCTCTAAATTCTTAAATTGTGACTTATAAAGTGGGTTTGATGATTATGAATGAATGCTAATGGATTTATGTGTAGATTGATTTAGATTGTTGATTTGTATCATTATCTATGTCTAATTATGGTGAATTGTCGGCGAATTGAGGATTTGTGGTCATAGCCTTGAAAGGGCAAGTTTGACCTAAATTCATGTTAGAGTAGAATTGAACTTGAATTGTTGATCCACTTGAAAGGTGGAGGTGCTTACTTACTAGTATATTGTGATCATGGCCTCGAAGGCATAGTTTGATGAATTGAAGTATTATTATGTTATTGTATATGTGAATGTATAAGGTGAAGGATTTACATGTGATTCAAGGATAGAATGTTGAACATGAATTCAATGTATTTGTGTTATTATTGAAACATTATTTCTCAATTTGACACTCATGAATGTTGATGATGCAATGTGAAGGGTTTCTATATTGTAATGTCTTCTCTTGACTTGGTAGACTTAGGTGCCCTCTTCTTGATAAATGAAAGCTATATTGAATGTGATCTCTTGACTTGGTAGGCTTAGGCATCCTTCTCTTGAGTAATGAATGAATCTTGACTTGATGTCTTAATGTCTAGAATTGGTAGACCTTATTGGTAGCCTCTTCATAAATGCATGAATGAATGAATGTCTTGATTGGTAGACCTAATGTTGGTAGCCTCTCTATGAATGACTAATGAGGCATTTTAGTGTATGACTTGAATCAGTAGACCTAAAGTTGGTGGCCCTTCATAGTGAGTCTAGAACCCTATGTGAATGTGAAACCTTGAAGTGGTAGACCTAATGGTGGTGGCCTCCTTCTTGTGTGAAATGATGAACCTAGAGACGGTAGACCTAATTGAAACGACCCCAAAAATGCCCGAAAATGTGCTTTGGAAACACCTATAATTGTAATTTCCATATATCTCAAAATCCGTGCATAATTTCGGAAATTCGACTTCATATTCTTATTCAGGGGGTCAAATTGAGTGGGAAATGGGTCT
>JAJOOR010039701.1:0-10831 GCA_036250505.1 Solanum acaule | reverse complement strand
AGAGATGGAGTAAATTGTGAAGAACAAAGTTTGAGGTTCTTGAGAAGTGAAGGCCATTGATTTGTTTGTCTTTGCAAGAGAATAGAGGAAATTTGGGATACTAATTGGGTTTGTTTGAATTGGATTCTCCAACTTTGGGGCTTTTGTGTTGTTGTTAGAGTGCTTGATATTGCGATTGATTTCTGGAAGAGAAAGAGAGCTCTAGAGGCAATGGTCATTTGAGTTATGGTGCAAGCAAATCAGTTTCAATTGGGAAGAGAGTTGCAGAGAATTTTCCGTACATTTTCTATGGGTCAAATTTGTAATAGGTGGCTAGTTTTTAAAAGCTTGCCAACGAGCCCAATTCTATGAACAAGCACAATTTCATTTAAGCTTTTGCACGGATGGCCTATTTTGAGTCCAAAGTTAATGTATGGGTAATGAGACTTTGAATCCTGCATCAGTTTTAGGAAAGTTGATTTGGGGCTTATAATATTAAGCATTCTAATTTCGGAGAAGGGCCTAATGTTTCTCAACTATTTGAATTGGTATAAAATTACCCTACATTTACCTTTCGGCTTCAAAATACCCTTAACCCCAACCATTTGGTTAAAAAATACCCTTATGTCTAACGACTCATACTCATAAGATGGATGGAAGACAATATTGTACCAAATCTCATAGTTTAAGGACATTTTAGGCTAAATATAGAGGGTATTTTTTATGGGAAAATTGAATAAAATAGCAAACTATTAATTCAAATTAAATGTTATAACCACAGTTTGATTTAATTGTAACTCGTAGCAAATAATTGTCATTCGCCACTCTCCCCAGCTTTCTTGCTTGCCAGTCTCTGCCTCATCCTTCTCACTTTATACAAACACAAATGTATAAAATGTGTTTGTGTTTGTATAAAGCGGGAGAAAACTGTATATACAAATACAATACATATATTTTTGTCTTATGCACTTATAATTATACATATACATATTTTTCCCTGCCCAGTTCTCTTTTGTCTTTCTCTCTTTCTCGCTTTATACAAACACAGATTATACAAATTATAATGTATAATTTGTGTTGTATAAAGCGAGAGAGAGAGAAATTTGATATACAAACGTTTTATTTCGATTCAATTGTATACAAATTCAAATTTTATGCAACTATACAAACACAATCATTGATACATATACTTAGTAGTTACATATGTACAATTATCTAACCGATATACATATACAATTATTGCTCTTTTATACAAACGAGAGGTCTGCCAGCAAAATTATACAAATCTGATGCTCCTGCCAGCGAGTTATACAATCTGATGCTCCATAGCAAACATAAAGTTTGCTATGAAGTACAATTATACAAACTATAGCTATAACATACAACTATGATTTTTATGTATGCTAAACCTAAAATTTACTCATTTTTTATTCAAAAAATTGGTGTCAAGGATATATGATTTTTATGTTTGCTAAACCTAAAATTTACTCTTTTTTTATTCAAAAAATTGGTGTCAAGGATATTTGGGGTCGAAAGGTGAACGAAGAATTATTTTGTATCAATTCAAATAATTAAGGGACATTTTAGATCCTTCTCAGTCGTAACTTTAATAACTAGTTTTTGAGGTATGATTCTCTTTGAATTATATTATCGACAAGAGCCGAGACACCAGATTTGTAATTAGAATTTTCAGAAAGCACCAAAAGATAAAGAAGGGGACAGTTTTAGACGTGAGTCACCAATGAATCCATGTGAGAGTATAAATCTTGCTTAAAATGTTACAATAAATTGCTTGCCAGTTTCAATGAGTTAAAAGCTGAGAGGCTAATGAGCCTCTTGACTTCCATTTCGATAATTCATATTTGACATTTGTGATTCACAAAGCAAAAGAAAAAGGGAAACTATGGTACAAGAAATTGATAGCATTATGAACAAGATAAAAAATTCCCAGGTAGATGTAAATCTGTAATTATAGGCTTGAAAATTTATAAGTCTTTTAATTTGTTTGTTTTACTTTTTTAAAATGTTATTATTTATATTTAGTAACTATTTATACCAACATCCTATATGACATATTTAAAACCCAAAGATTCAAAAGATATTTTGATAAATTAAACATATCTTTAATTTAAGATAATAAGATTTCAAAAAAAACTTTTTTTTTTCAATGGAGAGTGTACTCCCTCCATTCACATTTATTTGTCCACTTTAAACTTTCTACACTTCTTAAGAAACAATGATTAATGTTATGAGTATTTTAGCACAATACTTGTGTTAATTGGTGTTTAGTCTCATCCCTTAGGTCTTGAAAAATGATGTGGTGAATAAATAATAAATATTGAGGGGGTTTCTCTTAATGTACTAAACGCAAAGGCCAAATATACCCATGTACTATAGGAAATAGTTTAAATATACCCCTTCCGTTATACTTTCTGTCTAAATATACCTTATGACTAACAAAGAACACGTGATCGGCTAAGATTAAATGAACTGTTCAATTTAAAATAAATCAAATTCAAATATAACCCGCCCTCCCCAATAATTTAACCCGACCTAATTAGAACATTGACCCACCCAATTTATAACGTTGACCTAATTAAACTCTGAATTCATGCATACCTAGAGAAAATAACACTGCTTTGGAAAGAACAGGCGCATATTGCTAATTTCGATTCTAAGGATATCCTAATCAAATGACAGTGGAAGCACTTTCAGATGAAGGGTAATCTTTGAATATGAAGGTATGAGAAATCAGTTTCATGTTATAGAAAGGGAAAAAAACTAAAGAGGAGATCAATTCAGAAAATAAATTGCAATTTAGGTTATGTGTTGAGAATTCACTCTTCCTCTTTTTGATGTTATCTCACATGTATTTTCCTAGTTTTTCTTTGTCCAGAAATTAAGACTGCTCACTTGTTCATTGATCTCAAGATCTTCCTTAACTGAGGTGTTTATGAACAAGCAAACTATAGTTGACAACAACATCATGACTGAACCAAGAATTTCACAAGTGTTTGCTGATCTGCATACAGTTAACGCTAGAAAAATAAACCTGAAGTTAATATTAAGCAAGTCTAGAAACAAGATACTGTACGCTGAAGCAAAGGATTCATTTGTCGATTTTCTGTTCAGTTTCCTCACTGGGTCAAATGTTAAATTATTGGGGCGGGACGGGTTATATCCAAATTTGATTTGTTTCAAATTTAATAGTTCATTTAATCTTAGTCGTCCACATGTCCTATGTTAGCATAAGTGTATATTTAACCCAAAAATATAACGGGAGGGATATATTTAAACTATTTCCTATAATACAGGGTATATTTGACCCTTTGCCGTTTACTAAAAATGACAAATAAAAATAAGAACATATATAATGAGCAAATAAATTAAAGTGAACGGAGGGAGCTGTTATTTTTCTTTCTCCCTTAAATGATTTACTGAATTCCAGCAAGAATTATTATCTGTTTTGTAAATGCTCGATAAGATTCAGTCACGGGCCAAGTTAGGCTAATGCAACCAAAAATCAATACTGTAGTATTTTTTTTTTTAGATTTAGATCACCATTGTGGTGGGGGTCAAGGAATGCAACCAAAAAATAAATACTTTTTATTAATTAGACCATTATTGTCGTGGGGTTTAGGCCTTGACTCCTTACATGTGTATAATCAGCATCGAGAAAAGTGAAAATACGGAGAGAGAGAGAGGGGGACATGTATTGTCTTGCTCTCAAATATAACTCGTATGTTCCAAACTTATCATTAGTGATGGATCTCGATTTTCAGACTAATATAGTGCTTGATTTAAACTTAAAAACTAAAAGTGAATTTTGATCCCCTAATCATCTTAACTTAGTTTATTAATGGTATAATTATTGAGATCCACTTGAGTAATGTCAAATGTTGATGCCCTAATTTACCATTCCATGTGTTTTTATTTTTATGTCCTTATTAAAAATAGATGTTTCCTAATGCTTATTATTTTACAAAATCAATGTAATAAATAACACTATTCTTTCTATTTTATCCTTGAGAATTATTAGTCTTGAAAGTATGAATTTGACAAATAAAGAAAAACTAAATGTTTAATTCATGCTCATCGGTCAATTTAACTAATTACGTAAACTAATTTATATTAATGTATTGAAAACTTGACTTCAAAAGACACTAAATAAGTGTATAATGATAAATTTATCTGATTTTTTGAAGAATATGAAATTTAAAATAGTGACATATAAATATAAACGAAGGAAATAATGTCAAACTTTATTATTAGTACTTCTTTCCTTGATTTAAGTTTGTGAGCCATTCTTCTGAAATTGTTTTCTTCCTACTTGTCCGTCTTTGGGGTTTGTGTAATAGGGGAACAAATCCCTATAAATGTCCCGTTACAAAATTTGAACTTTTCCTTGATTCGAAGAAGCATCTCAAGTTAATTTTACTAGTAAGGAATTAATTAATTACGTTGGCATGAGGTTAAAATGTTTAAGATGTAAGATCTAGGCAAAGTTGTGGAAATTGTTTGATAAAGAAATTCCATATCTGTTTTCTCTTCTCTTCGACAACTAAAAAAAATTAAATGTGTTACTAGTATTGATTTCGATGAAACTTTAATGTTTTCATTGATTAATAAATAATAATTGAAACATTTACTATTTTGGAGGGCCGTTTGACTTTATATCTTTGAAGAAGGACGAACTCTTCCTCATATAAATAAGTTGATGTACGGAATAAAAATACAAGATACTACATCCTAAAAAAAAAATGAAAAATGTGTTCTCAAATCTCAATTAACGTTAAGCCTATATCTGTAATATTGAGATTCACAACAAGTCATATGATTACTTTAACAATAACCATACTTTATTACCTTAATTTAAGGTTATTTTGCCCCGTATGTCTACGTGATGTTTTATTTTTCCTTTGTGAAAGTAAAGCTACTCCATATTATATTCTCCTTTAATCTATTTTATTTTAAAAAGATAATATTAATTAAAAGAATAATGTGATTAAATTATTTTTATATATTCTTTGATCTCAATTGAATATTATTTTTCATGTACTATATTAATTTAATAAGAATAAAAATGAAGGTTAGCTATTAATTATATTTTGATTTTTAAAATTAATAATTATTCTTGGTTGATTATTTAATAAGCACAGTAATTAAAATTAATAGAAAATCAAATACTCCCTCCATCTTATTTTATGTAGCGCCACCTTTTAACTTCACACGATGGTTAAAAAACTGAAGATTTTAAAATAATTTTTAAATATTTATATTTCATAAATTATTTTTAACAAACATGACAGTTAATATGAACAGAGATCAAGTAATAAGGAGGAGTTGAGAGAATGCAGTTTGTCAAATCGAAGGTGGTTTTCATATAATAAGGCCATTCAAAAGGAGGCATATTGCAATATTAAAAGTACTTTAGACCCCACTTTTATTTTCTGCCCCCAAAATCACTTCATTGGCAGCATGGATACCCTCACACTCTCTTCGTGGGTATTTTGTAATTTTGCATGCTCTTTCTGGATATGTGTGCTATTGCCTAAATTACTCACTTTTAAAATTCAAAAATATTGAGCAGAGTATTCGTCATCTCTAAAGATTTATATTTTAAAATTGTCAAAAATATTCTTTGACTTAATAAAATAATCGAAATTTGTTCTCCATCTATCTATAAGATCTCAATTGTTTTTATAATATTATTTATTGGGGCTAAAGTCATCGAAATCTAATAGATAAGCAATTTTAATAGTTTAGTTGATTGATTATTTAAATTTTCATCTTATTAGTGAGTAGTGTTTTAAAAGACTCTGTGGGACTCGCCTCGGGGCTCGTCCTGGGGCAGGGCTCTAGCAAAACTCCTCGAGACTCAACTGTGGGACTTAGTTCTGTAAGACTTACGCCTTAAGTGCCCGACTATACACCCTAAGCACACCCAACACTCGGGGCTTGCCTAATAGATATTACACAAATTATGTGTTAAAATCTTAAGTTAACATTGTTGACCCTTGTAATTTTTGAATAAATGAATTATACTTAAAAAAAAATTAATCTATAGAGATAAGAAGATTGGAACTAACTCAAATAACAAGTAGTATCACATCTTTACTATTTGGTAACATTGTGAAGGTAATGATTTAGTACGTAACATTTCTTTTAAAAATACATAGCGAAAATTTACTTTTTCACTTATCATTAGTCTTCATGGTTTTGTCACATATCTCCAAAATTATCACATTTTATTTAGCTATTTGAAAGTAATTTTATTTTTATTCATAATAGAGTGATGATTTTAATATAATAGTAGTAAGTTTTATTGATTATTTTCTTTTAGGGGGGTAAATTGTATAGTAAAATAAAAAATAAAATATTTTTAGAAATAATGAATCTTTTATTATTAGAAAGTTAAGATATTAGATTATTTATACTAGTATAATCATGTTAGAAGTTTTATTTTCTATGAGTTTCCTTAATTATGTTTGTAATTATCTCAAACTATTGATGTATTTTTATAATTTTGTGTTATTATATTATTATACTAATAGTAAGTTAAATATTTAAAGATCCATAGGGCTTACGCCCCACGTCTCGAGGCCTACGCCTCGCCCTAGTAAAATGCCTCGCCTCACGCCCCCGCCTTTTAAAACACTGTTAGTGAGAGTTTAATTTTTAACCTTATAAATTTCTTTCCCATTTCTGTTACCTTTTTTCCTCAATAGATAGAACGAAAATTAACGTTAAAAGTAAGGATTTATCAAGTGAAGGGAGGACAAATTTAAATTACCTTTAATATTATAAAAACATTTTAAAAAAACATTTAGGAGAATGCATTATTCTACTATACTAGTGGCGTTACAAAAAATTTCAACAAGGATTCGAACTTGAACATCATGTAAATTTTGAGCATATCCTTATTGTTGCGCTACAAATCTCCGTTGGTTCTATGAGTGTCCAAAATCTATATATACTAGTATAAAGTAAGATTTTACCTATATATGTAATGTAATTTTCGAACGAATGACATCCAACCAGGTAGTTCCACCCTTGCTAATAGTACAATTGAATTGTTTTGGTTTCTAAAAAAACCATTTTGGATTGATATTTTTGAAAAGCATTCCAGTTTTAGAATACCAAACATGGTGGTCCTCAATTTTTGAAATATCTTTCTAGTCCAAATAGGAAAATATTCTCAAATGAGTAAGGATTTTTATCGTCTAGAATTGCTAATAAAAGCAGTTTTTTGATCGTTCTTTTTTGTCCTTAGCCTTATATTTCGTCTCTCGAGGTAAAAAAAAAGTTATTTCCGTTTTTGCCCTTAGGTAACAAACCGCGTATAATTAATAAAACGTTGTCATTTCTAAGGGATCCATCCAGCCTATCTTCATTCAAAAGAAAAGAAAAACAAAAACACCATGGAGAGCAATGCTTCTTCCATGGCTCATCTTTTTTTTATTTTATCAGTAATGTTTACCCTTTTTTCATCATCAAATGGAGTAGTGAAAGGTGCATTTGAAGAAAACTTCAGTAAAAGTTGCCCTGGTACACATTTCAAGACTTCTGAAGATGGACAGATCTGGTATCTTACCTTAGACCAAGTATCAGGTGATTAAAATCCTACAAATTTAAAATGCATTTTATTTTGTTTTTGATTGAAATTTGAATATATTTCATGTTTTTTTTTTTGGTATGTTAGATTGTGGGTTCCCCCACTTAGTGGGATTTTCACCGGGTATGTTGTTGTTGTTGTTGTAGATTGTGGGTTCATAACAAAACAGAGCTATAGATTTGGTTGGTACAGCACAAAGTTGAAATTAGTAGGAGGTGACTCTGCTGGTGTTGTAACAGCATTTTATGTAAGTTCACTTAAACATTTTGTGCATTTTTTTTGGAATTTTTTTGTAATGTTTTTTTGTTTGTTTGTTGGGCACAGATGTGCTCAGAAGTAGAGGCAGGGCCATTGAGAGATGAGATAGATTTTGAGTTCTTGGGAAACAGAACAGGGCAGCCTTATCTTATTCAGACAAATGTGTATAATAATGGGAGTGGTGGACGTGAAATGAGGCATCAACTTTGGTTTGATCCTACTCTTGACTTCCATACCTATTCCATTCTTTGGAACTCTCATCAAATTGTGTGAGTCTTATTTTTCACTCTTTAACTTAATTTTCCTTTTTCTTGTTTAACCGTTCGATATTTGAAATTCAATGGTTAAATTAATCGGAATTTGTGTTGGATAGATCCATTAAGGAGGTAAAATGTTTGCTACGTTAATGTACTCATCCCTATGCGCGCTTAAGGATTAAAGTAAATTAATCAGAATTCACGTCGAGTAGATTCATCAAGGAGGTAAAATACACTTCATTTGAACCTTTTTGCTAGAAAATTACAGTATATATCCTAGACGCTGAATACTCTTGGTTTCTTCTTACATTTATTTCTTTATATTTTGAATTGTTTAGGAAAAATTCTGGCTCTACCATTATCTATCTGTAGAGTCCAAATCTAAGACCTATTGTTAAGGATAAAAGATTTCGAACCATCTTACTACATCCATCGATGGTACTTTTTGTTTCTCTAATTACATAAGAGGTGCCAAAATACTATTAACAATTTTTTCAAAAAATAAATAAATTACGACTGGCAATAAAGATTCTCTTGAAATGGATATAGAAGATTCATATATATGTTGAACACAAATTATTTGAGATTAGTTGATGATGACTCAATCAACTACATTCTTGTAAATGCAGTTTTTTTGTGGATCAAGTACCGATTAGGGTATACAAGAACGCGAATCACACAAACAATTTCTTTCCAGCCCAAAGGCCAATGTACGTGTTTTCAAGCATATGGAATGCAGATAATTGGGCTACTAGAGGAGGCTTGGACAAGATAAACTGGAAAAATGCACCATTTGTAGCATCTTATAAGGATTTCACGATAGACGCTTGTCCATGGAAAAATCCTTACCCTGCTTGTGCTTCATCCACCACACAGCACTGGTGGGATCAGAACAATGCTTGGCACTTATCAAGTAAAGAGAAGATTGATTATGCTTGGGTTCAAAGGAACTTTGTTGTTTATAACTATTGTCAGGATACTGTGAGGAACAAGTACAAGCCTCAAGAGTGTTGGTTAAATCCATTGGACTAATACTAAAGAGAGATAAAATTCTTTGAGAGGGGAAAATTGTAGTAGTATTTTGAGTGTATATATCGGACTCTCTCATACTTATTTGGGATTGAGCCATAGTAGATCCATCGATTGGTCTAGTAAAAGAAGGAACGGCAATACTACTATTGGAAAGTGAAAGACTGTTTCACTATATTTACAAATATTATAACATATTCTTAATGTAATCTTTAAATATGTATGTTTTATTCAAGGAAGTTAAGATATCAATTTCTCATAGTCGTATAAGAGGTAAGGGCTCCTCTAATCGATCGCTTCTGTAAAAGAGCATTAGCATTATGAGATTGATAATGCATTCAATAACTTTTGCTTATCCTTGGAAGTTAAAATTCTAATTCAATTCCAGCTCTAGGAGTTTTGAGATGAACGAAGAACATGGTGATGAGCGTGGTAATTACTAATTTACACACCAGATCTTATAACTTGTGAGATCATGAAGTAACGAGACATGTCACATGGCGTTAAAATAACCAGATATTGCAGTACAAATTTAATGAGATGGACATCTCATCTACCTAGATGAAAATTTTTAAGTTGTGGAAAATTATGATTCTCTCACTTGGAATAATCAATTCATATCGCCGTATGTTTGTACTCTACATCATATACCTTGTGGATGTTTGTTTTCAACATCAATTTTGTACTACTACTAGTTATTACACTGCCAGAAGTATAAGTGGAAAAAAAAAAAAACAGATATAAAGATGAGGAAGTAGCTTTTGAAAATGGTACTTCAATTTGTGGGACAGATTTGAGGAGCCAACTTATAATTTCCTAATTAAGTTGTTTGTTATGGGGAGGAGAGGACCACACAATTTACTTATTCGTCGCCATCTCATAAACAAACAATTTTGTTGTCACGGATCACTTGTACATGTCTAGCATATCGGCCTCCATACACAATTTGATATTGCAAACTAATTAAACATGCCCTGTTACTAGCACCAAATTTTCAAACCTTGAAATGACATCAACAAAAATATTCAGGAAAATGCCAAGCTAATGCCAAAAACAAGATAATTTGCAACTGACAATTCAAAGTACTAGTTTACCAATTTTTGTGGATAATTTACACAACTCCGGAGTTCTCTAAGATGACACCTATCAGGCGTAAACGATGTCACATATCACCAACTGAAAAAATGGGGCAACCAGCGTCGCACAACCAAAGAAGTTGAAATCACTCTAGTAAAACATAGAGCATCTTTTTTGTTTGTATAACAGCTGGCAACAATTACGAATTAGAACTAAGCATCCAGCCACACCCAGTGATAAATAGATGTTGGGAAGTAATAGTAATATACAGTCAAAATGTCCTAGAAAAACCCACTGTATGAAAGTCGAGAACTAATAGAGGATTCATCCGTTAGCTAGCTGCATTTGCCGAATTGTACTTACACTGCAACCATATCAAGCGTCTCTCATTCTTAAGAGAGATAAAAGTTTCTCTGGCATTTGAATTCTCGAATAAATCCAATGCAAAAAAGTAGATACTTTGATCTACACCTTGCATTTCATCTAATACTTTTATGCATTTACTTATAGCAAAGCGGTCCTCATTCCTCATAATGGCAGCTGCCCTCATCTTTGAAGCAGCTGCAATTTCCAGCATTGCATCAACTATAGCATCACCAGTTGCCTTGCGACTTCT
>JAJOOR010039700.1:0-10156 GCA_036250505.1 Solanum acaule | reverse complement strand
TTTCTCAAAACTTAGTTCAAATCGATAGTTGATCTCAAGGATTCACAATTGAACTCAAAGGCTTTCTTGAACTCTACCCTTAACTCTCTCTTAAATGTGAATTATGAATTCAAGAGTTATAGTTCATGATATGAAGGATCTTGTAATGATAAAGTGGACTCATGAATACATTCTTCTCACTCATACCCACTTGCTCGAGTCTTGTAACAAGTTATTAGAATTTGTAGAAGACTTATCAAAAGGACTAAAAGGGACTTTCTCAAAATGTTTGAAAGAACTCTCAAGACTTAACTTTGAACTCTACCTTGAATTTGAATTATGGATTCAAGGTTGTTACTTGTGATAGGAAAGGTCTCATGATGTTTAGGAATGATTGTTGATAGCTAAACATGAGAAAAGTCACGAAATCACCGTCTTGGAACAAGTCCGCGACGCGGAGATGGTTTAAAATAATACTCGCGAAATTAAATTTTGAGACAGAGGAGTCCGCGTCTTACCCGCGACGCGGAGAAACTTTTTGGTCACTGGGGGAGCAAGTCCGCATCACGGACTTGCGTGCCAGATCACGCTCGACTTTTTCCTTCTCCGTTTTACAACCCCGCCCCAATTCGCCTAAAATCGAATATTTTTCTCAATAACTCTTTAGATTCAGATACCCAGCATATGCACCTAAGAACCTAACTCAAAACAACTCTATAATCGACACATTAACCTCAAGAACTCCTCAATCTCAACCCAATTCAAGAATGAAAGAAAATTCATGAATACATAACAAGAACATCAAAACTTCAACTTTCTAGAACGAATTTAACGCTAAAATTAGCATGATTGGCGTGTGGGTGAACAAACCCAACACTATGGAAGCTTACATACCTGAAAGAATCATCTTCTTGAAGAACTTGAAGGAAAATCTGGAAAGAAGAACCCTAGCCCTCAGCTTTTCTTGATTTTCTTGAGTGTAGAATCTTTGGAGTGAATGAGAGGGTTTAGATTTAAGAAAACTGATTTTCTACATGTTTAGGGCAATTTGGATGACCTCATAAGGGTTTTTAGGACTAAAATACCCTTAAAGAAATAAATAAAACGAGCTGGGAGTCGGAATAATTTTTCACCAGGCAGTGAGGTCCGTATTGGCTCCGCGTCGCGGAGCTGCTGCCAGGTTTGCGCGACGTTAGTAAATCAGTCATAACTTTTTACTCAGAGCTCGAAATTGAGAAAACTCAGTTGCGTTGGAAAGAGGACTCGAAGGGCTTTAATTTTCTACCTCGTATCTCACCTAACTCATCTTGTACTAGGAGTTATGGTCGTTTGAAGTTGACCCAAAACTTAAGAAAACTTAAGAATGACTTGAATTCTTTTCTCTTAGGTTCTTCTTGGAACTTAAGGTGCTACATCTAGTGACCTTAATACTCAAGAAATTTTAAATTCCTTGCAAAAATCTCACTCACTACGAAGAACGGTTCGAGTCTTAGCTCAAAAATTTTCTGGGGTGTTACACTTTACTTCTCAACTCCCTCCACAGCATTGAAGTCAGGGTGTTTTTCAATTTCACAATGGCACAACCGCTTCAAATGCTCGGTTGCAAAGGCATCATAAATAGTTCGAGTATAATGGGTTTGAATCTGCATATCCCAATCAAAACCACTAGTAGGCGCTACATGTGTTTTCCATGAGTCAGCTTCTGCTTGAAGTTCCTTGTCAAATTTGAATCACAAGGCTATCTTATATTGCTCAACAAACTGCTTTAAAGAGCTTTGTCCGGAGATATAGGCATCAAAAAATGCATGCATTGACTCACTTCTTTGGGTGGACATCGTGCCAGCCCAAAAATAGTGCTTCAAGAATACCGGAACCCATTTTTCCTTTTCCAAATGTAGATTATGAAACCATAGTCTATCCTGCAGCTCATATTTTTTAATGAAGGCAGCCCATTTTCCCTCAAATTCATCGATAGTGATGTTGTTATAGATTATTGATTTAAATTCGGCCTTCATAATCTTAAAGTTCAACACACCATTTAGCCTTGCAGGCAGCTTTGTCATGATGTGCCAAATACAGTACCTATGGATTGTGTCTGGCAATACCTCTATAATTATTGCCTTGATACTCTCACATTGATCACTGAGGATAGCCGTTAGAGGTACATTGCACATTGCTGCAAGCCAAGTCGAGAACACAAATTTGTATGTATCGATATCCTCACTTGTGAGCAAAGCGCAACCCAATAGAATAGACAATTTGTGTTGATTCAGACCAACAAACGATGTAAAAGGCATGCGTCATTGATTCACCAAGTAGGTTGTATCAAAACAAACAACATCACTAAACTCTCGATACGCATACTTGCAATGTGTGTGAACTCACACTACATTGCGAAGTCTTGCAGCATTATCCGTGTCGATTACATAAAATAATTCATCGTCCTTCATCTACATGGAAGCAAAGAACTTTTGTATCGATGCAGCATCGCAAGCCAATGTCCTCATCCTCCATTGTTGAAGAATGTAATTTCGACAATCTTTCGTAGTGCATCCCATTCTATCAGGACCACCTGCTTGGACTTCCAAAAGTCTAATGCTTTTGGCCGGTCTAATTCTTGCGATGTCATGGGCTTCAAGACATCTCTTTAATGTCCTACTTATCTTCTTGTGGCAACTTTAAAAATGTGACAAAGATGGTTCCAATTCATGGTTGTTCTCGGACGTAACTGATGTAACCCGACATGAACCATCAGCAAACACAATGTAATTAATTCTACATTTACAATCAACCCTTTTACTTGAATTCTTAGCGGTTGATTTTCTACTCTTATCACAAGCAAATGAGACATACCTAGCGTATTCACAACCTTTCTTATTTGAACTCTTTTTAACAACACCAAAACCAGTTAACCGACTATGTTCTTTATAAAATGCAAAAAGAGATTCAACACTACAAAAGATCATACCTACAACAGGGCCTTCTATTTATTGTTGGTCTTTAAAATTATCATAATTGATTGTATCTTAGTCTTCATCCAATTCTTCGTCAACTTCATATTCCTCTTTGTCACCAACACTTATTGATTCCTCTTGCTCCGATTGATTCATTTCTTCATAAACCAAGTTAAGAATACCTTCATTATCACTGTGCAAATATGCTTCAAGCCCATCAACATATGCAACATCGAAATCTTGATCATGTTCAGCATTTTGGGACAGCAAACTATCATCCTCAACTAACCCCAAAACATCATTCAACACTTGGGTTAGTTGACTATTCTGACTATTCAGATTCATTTTGTTAAAATTATATACTTTCTATTTATAAATCGAACAACAAAATAAAATCTCGAACAACAAATCGATCAACAAAATAAAACACAACTGATGGGTGAAATGAAGGAGATAAAATGAGTAAAGTAAGGGAGAAAGTAAATAAAAAAGAAAAGTCAAAGGTGGTTTTGTTTTTTTGGAGGGAAGTTTAGGTGGTTTTGGAGCCAAAGGGTATTTTGGACTTTTACACTTGTCGTGTCAGGTCGTGCCAAAAAAGGGTCGTGCCATTTAGTTTTACCCTAAAAAAAAGGGTATTTTGTTTCTTCATGAAAATCAAATTTTGAAGAATATTAGCTAGCGTTTTACCCCAAATTCTCTAATATTCTTGGCAAAACATATCTGAGTGAAGTTTTTGGTGAAGTTTCATCATGTATTTCACCCCAAATTTTCTCAAAAATATTTGACTATTTCAAAAAATCTGATTTATACCCATAAATTTTTTAAATTATTAAAAATACTCATAATTTATATTATCATTTTATAATGAATATGTTCCGTTAAAAATAACTTTATAATATAATTGATAACAATCAACAATAACAAAATAACAATATAGGCAAGACAATACATTAATCACATACTTAAACTTGTCACTGATTCAGTTATAATTATAACCTATTAAACACAAATTGTTCCTTTTTCTCAATTTTAACACTCAAATTAAAACTCAAACTTTTTCGGAGGAGGTAGTAACAAATATTAGTTGGAATTAATAAATAATGAATATCTTTTTATAAAATATAAAAGTTTGTGATAATTTTTGAATTTTTTAAAATTTCCAAATATTAGAACTAGGCCCAAATACTAGAACTAGTATTTGGGAACTTCCCAAAAAAATTTCAATTTTTTCCCAAATATTCTTGCGGGTCCTTAATATCGAGAGTTCTTTTGAATCTTTGTAGCAGATTGATTTTGAGATTTATCGTTCAACCTAACTAGTTTATAGTTCTTTTTTTTGTATGTTTGATTTCTTCTTGGTATTCTTAAAAGTTGATTAATACTTATACTATTTGTTGACTAAACGTTACTCACGAAGCGATCAAGCTCCGATTTTAAATTTGATTAATTTCTCAAGTAAAGACATTCATCCAATAATGAATTCGTTGTTACTTGAACCTCGTCTTAAAGCTTACATTTTTTAAACTATTTCCTTGAAATTTTCATAACTTTTAGTTTTTGTTTAGTCTTCTCAGATTGTTTCATAGTTTTGCTTCCACATTTATTTTAAGTAAAATAGGGCAGCATATCGGTCGGTTCGATTTTGAAATTTAGGTTTGACTTATTAGTTATCGATTTGTAGACATGCTAAACCATTATAGAACCTTGGTCACTTATAGTTGGCATAATAGTGTGTACCAAAACATTTGCCAAGAAGTTCATATGAGGTGGTGAAGCTCATAATCTTACCCAAACATCAAATTCTGCCTCCAAGACTAATTAATGTACATACAACCTTTAAGACTATAGAAGTATTAGCTTAACTTAAAATTCCTTGAGCCAGAAACAATGGATTACAAACGGGAACGTGTATATATATATATATATATATATATATATATCAGTTAACATCTTTACAAAGATGCATCAGAAATCTAAAGCTATATATGAGCTGTAAGGTAATGTGGTCGCAGCAACTGCACTGCACTCACTGCTTCTTCTTGGCAAAAAAGGAAAAAAAAACAGTATATCAAGAGACATGAGTAACCCCTACTTTGCTTCTTGTATGACCACTGGAGCATTTTTCCATACATTGTCGAGCGCGTTGGTCTTCATTGGTGGCAAAGAGAACATGCTGACAGTTGAACTTCTGCTACGCATCTCCTGCAAGACTCTGAGTGCTGAATAGGTAAGTCTCAAGTACATGTTCTCCATATTCTTTATCTCTGCAAGCTCTTGAGGAACTTTGACTGGCCTTTCTCCACCACTACCTCCTCCTGCTCCTGCTACTTTGAGTGGCTCAGTTTGGTATAAAAGGCTAAGAAGTGTATCACACTCCTTCACTAATTTATTTAGAACCTCAGTTTCGAAGAATGGCTCCGCGAGCACCTTTTGAATAAAAGGCAATCGAAGAAGCTCCCCACTGAGTTTGTCATATTTCTTTTAAAATCTTCACAACTCCTGTGAACAGCAAAAGCAAAAATATAAATTCATTACAGCCATATGGGAAAAGCTATGCGAATCATATCAGCAGGTAGTCGAGGACAGGACAAACGTGAAGAGGAAAAGGCATCCATACTTGTACATGTCCCAATAGCTATCCATTTGAAACACAACAAATATGTGTGTAACACTTGAATGTTTTTCCAGAAAGTTGTTAAGGAGCCAAACATGACTTCCTAAAATTTTGAGCCACAAAGAGGTGATTGATCTATGCAATTATGGTGTAAAATTTAGCATTGAAAATCTAAAAAATCCATTTTGGGGGTTCCCATCCATATCGGAGTCCGACCAATTTGGATTCGCACCTCATTCCTATTAAGAATGAATTTTCTATACCCTCAGCTCTAACCCTATACATCTAATTAAGGGAGGAACAATGCATCCACTGCCCCACATGTTTCAGTTGGTATATTCAACAAAAGAATTTGATAATTAATTCAGCTTAAGCTCATATTCAGTTGATTAATCTGGCTATCAATTAAGTTGAGGTTGCTGATAGAACTCAATTGAAGATGGTGAAAAGTGGAGAGGAGGGATACCTGTATAGTTAAGAGCACTGTAATTCTCCAATAAAACCATCTCTCCATGAAGATCGACAATGTCCCTACCTAATATATTCACCTCTTCATTTGACTTTCTCCCCTCAGCTACCCTTTCTTTCAATACCTGCAATCAAAGGACAAGATTAGAAAGACTATAATAGTTAAACCATTCATGTGATTCACAATTGACTTATAACAAAACAAAAGACCTTAAGGTGAATGATGTAGTCCTCTTCTTTCTCGACAAAGAAACTGTTAAACTTATCGATCTCCTCTTCCAACAGCTTCACAAAATCATTCACCTCCTTGGTAACCTCATCATTATTCAACCTCTGCCTTTTCATAGGCCTATCACCAGCAGGATAAATTAATTTCAATTCTTTCTTCAGATCTTTGTAACACAAGAACTTGTCTTGCCATTTAGGCAATGTTTCCTCAATGTGACTCTTCAATATTTTCCAGAACTTCATCTTCACCCAATACAATACAACAAAAACACAGTTTTTTCTTTCAATCAATTTGTATAAGATTGCAAAAAATGGAGAAGGAAAACAGAGAAAATAAAAGCATATAAATATAGAGAGAATTTGGCATAAGGGAAGAATATTCGAAGCATGAATTCCAGTGGCTTAGGGGAATTTGAGATATTAAAAAGGAATATCCAAATAGGATATCCTTTCTTTCGGTGCTTATTAGATGCTCTTTGTTTTCACCGTTTAAATTGAGCCCCTCTTTCCTACCAATTATTTATTTCTTTATTTCTAATTAAAATCCACTTCTATATTCTATTCTATTAGTGATAAGAAAGAATCTCCTATTTTGCATTGATCCAATATTTATTCACACTTATTTTTTTTATATAAGCAGATTAAATAATTTTAAATTTTTTGTCTTAAACAAGATTTATATATATATATAAATATTGTTATTATGGTAGATTTTTAGTGGTATTGATTTAAATTTTAGTTGTCACTGATTACTTGTCCATTTTGACTAATCAATAAAAGACAAAAAAAATTTAACTATTATATCCTCAATTAATTACTTTGAAAATGGTAGAACTTTTTGAAAATCTTAAATTTTTAATTCACCAACTTCATAATTAATAGGGGTAAAATGATAAACTCACTATATGACAATCATAGTTTTCTTAATAGGTGTGTCAACAAAAGTGGACAAGTAATTAGGAATAAATGGAGTATATAAGATGCATGAGAAGGACTACCAATGATATTTTAATAATTTTAACAGCATTTAAGGGCAAAATAATAATTGTATAATTAATGGTCAAAATGAAAATCCAGAAGAATCCATACATGTCTTTACTTTTGTTATGGACCCATAATGATATTTTTGTAATTGTGTTAAAATGAAGAGTGTCTATTGGTTAACTTCTTAAAAACAATAATAAAAGCTAAACTCATTTTGACATGTTTTAGAAAGAAAATTTTGAACTAATTTAAATAAAATGTGTTTGAATAGTTAATATTTTGTTCCTAAAAATACTTTTAAGGATTATTATGTAAACATATTTTTAATATTATGTTACTACATAATATGATCACTACTAAAATTTGTATCTTGGTTATTAAAATAATCTTCAAAATGATGTATCAATGTTTGACTATCAAGAAATTAATAATTTGATAATGCATTCCACGAAAGATTAAAAAATATTATTTTTTTATTTTTATATAAGATATTTTCTTAATATCAAATATGATAAACAATTTAACAGAAAATATTTGAAAAAAAAAAGAGTATAAAATTCAAATTCTAAGAAATATCAAAATACAAACTAAAGAAAAACGAGGAGTTAAAAAAATAAAGAAGAACAACAAAAGAAAATGTCAATAGAAAATGACTTTGTTGAGAAATATAGAGGAAGAAAAAAAAATTAAAAATAAATAAATTAGGGAAAACAACCTTAAAAAGAAAAACAAGTAAATTGGTTATTTTGTGGAGGTAAGATTTAGAGTTTTCTTTTACACATGATATTTAGAGTATAGTATCAAAAACTTTTATTAATGTAATTTAGAATTTAACATTAACATAATGTTAATTTATATAGAAACAAAGTTGCTTTCATGATTGTTTTATTGTTGTGGAGTTAGAAATCAATTTTTAAATAAATACTTTCAATTTTAAAATCAAAATAAATAGAAGTATGTCTATTTATCGAAGATAACAATAAAATGTATCACAAAATTTATTGACAAAGCAAACTACAAACAAATTATTGAAGCAATAGAGATTTGAAAGGCTTTGAATCGATCTTTACGACTTGGTTGATCAATGATTAGTATTTTATCATATGCAAGGTTTAAGGTGCAAATATTACAAAAAGAAGATAACAACATTGTGGAAAATAGATATCACTTGCGAAAATATATGAAGATCAATAAACCTTTTCAAAGATATCAACATTTTATATATTCCTCGAACACGAAATGTTTTAACTCATAATCTAACGCAGTTCTCTATTTCCTTTGCAACATAGAACTTCTTGGAATTCAACTTTCTCATTTTGGATTGTAAATGATGCATCTATGTCGTATGAACATTTGAAACAAATTATTAAGTTATATATTGAAGTTGTTTACTGAAAAAAGAGAGTATAAATACATAAATTTCATACATTTGGGGGGCTAATTACATCTTATCCTAGAAGTTTTCTCAATTACAAAAATCTCAAATTTTTCATTAATATCGAATACTTTCCTTGGTTGTGCGATACATAGCAAATGATACATTATTTCATGGGAATGATGTATCCGAGAGGGGATTGATGTATTCGAAAGGGGATGTATGTATCCGAGAGGGAATAGAGATGTATTCGAAAGAGGATTTTTGTAATTCTTTTAATGGTAGAATTTTTAGAAAATACGATGTCTTAAGTTGTGAATTTATGTAAATTCTCAAAAATATATGTGAAATTATATTGGTCCCGTATCACGGACCTTAAATTATCTAATATATATATATGATATATATTCTCCTATATGATAAAAGGCAACAAGCTCACACTTCTTGTGCCACGTGTAGCCCAAATTTGGCTCCTCAACGTGCCCTTGCCATCAAAAAAGGGCGTTACGGTCTTTTCAATTTGAATAGCTTCACCAGCCATGCGTAGCCCAGAATTTTCACAGGTATTACCTCGCCGCTCGTTTTCTTCTTCTCACCCCTTCCTCTTCCTCTTGTCAACTCGATCGGCATTCATCATCTTTGTTGAAATTCTTTACCTTCTTCGCACCTCTTGATAGTTCGGCTTGTGCACAAATTTTTCAGGTGAGCGCTTTGCTTCTCTCTACCTCTATATAACTGTGAATTCTCTGTTTCCTCTTCGTGGTTTGCTGTTTATTGTCTTTCTTGTATGTGTTTTATTTGTTCTTGTGTTGCTTACCTTCTTTGCGCTTTTTCAATAATTTGATGTGTGCACCAATTTTCCGAGTGAGCTCCGTGCTTTGTATCTGCTTCTTGAAAATCTTCTAACTCATTTACGCGTATTCGATTGTATTAGAGTTGCTCTGTATCTACTTCTGGCTAATCCGATTATTTTGGCGTTGTTGTGTAACTGCTTTGTTATAAGAAACAAACCAATTGATTTTAATTATGAAGTTGGATCCAAGTATCACTTTGTTTAATGTTCCAAACTTTAGCAATTGATTACACAAGTGTGGGTCAACATAAACTTCGAGGCACAATTGAATGTGATTTTTATTAGACTGTGTGATATACATAATTTCATTTGATTTCACCATGTTTTAGAAAGATTTTCGTGATTTTCTATTTGTTGTCTTTTTTTTATGTGCTTTATTTTTTTTCTTGCCCTATAAATAAGTTTTAGCCTCATCTTACCAAAATTCCTCATTGAATCCTATATGCAGCTTTGTATGGCTTAGGAATTTTGTTTAACTCAATGGCCAAAACTACATCTATGATTAGTCAGCCAAGGATTTGTAATAAAGTAACCTCTTAATTAATAGCAAACGAATCTCATTCACAGCGTCGCAACCTTTACAGCTTAGCTAAATTCTTCTTCTCGGTGTCACTTTGTTTCGTTCGTTGGGGGGGGGGGGGGGGGGGGGGGGGGGGGGGGGGGGGGGGGGGGGGGGGGGGGGGGGGGGGGGGGGGGGGGGG
>JAJOOR010039698.1:0-12765 GCA_036250505.1 Solanum acaule | reverse complement strand
AAAGGCATAAGCTCTTATCAATTTCCCCCTTTTTGATGATGACAAACAACCTGCATAACTCCTCACGTGAGTGAACAGACATTCATTCAATGACTGGTGTTTCCCCCTTAAATTGAACAATCAACCTCGTCGCTTCTGATTGGTGAAGTACTCTGAAGCGTCACCAACTTTTACAGATGTACAACATATTGACACTGGACGAGCATACTCTGCAGAGGACCAGGTCCCTGCACTTGTGAGGAGATCATCAAAACATCTAGGAGCATTAGCACTTATCAATTTTATTAACTATAATTGTGTTCCAGGAGTTGTAATGATAATGGGAATGGGGGAATATTGCATAATTTCAAATTTTCTAGGCTGAGCTCATTGGGGCCACTATAGCAATACCGGGCCGATACAGCCCTCCCGCTATAGCAGCAACCGCGATAGCTGTGTGTTAGTAGATATAGCGGGCAGGCCGAGACAGAAACCAAACCGCTGTTTTTCCCTATTTTTGCCTTTGTTCCCGAACGTTTAAAATCACTAGTTCCTTAATACCAATGCAGGAACAACAGAAAGACATCCCAAAACAACCATAACATTTAATACCGGTGATTAAGTAGTTAAAACAAGCATCCACGTGCTAGCAAAAACAAGGTAAAAGGTACTAGAGGGATAAATAATTAACAGAAAATCGTAGTCAATCCATTTATGCAAAGACACAGAATTTGGTCAATTTTAATGTTATTGAGCATCAGGGGATTCTTGATGTCACTTTTTCATCAAATGGCTTAATCTTTATTCTCTTGAGAGTACTGTCTTTTTGTCTCAATGAAATGCTTGGAATATTTCTTTGCAATTTTAGTTGGATATAATATTTTTCAGCTGTGAAGTCACAATCATACAATGTAGAAGTGCTCACCAATAACAAGCCAAAAATTTGTAAACTTACATATCTGCTAAAAAGAAGTATTTGTACCTGATGTAGGCGGATTGGGTCTTTCTTGAATGCAATTGCCTTCTCATTATTGGAGTTTGTCAGATACCTAAATGAATGAGTTCATTGGCTGTGAAGAGCAGACTTATGCAATTCTTGCATGAATTTATCACTCATTTAATATATGCTTTTTATCGTTACCATTCCTTTAGTGTATGTTCAACACTGGCTCATCCCAAGCAGTTCATCTCTTTAACAAGAGTCGGTCTCCTGAGACTGTGACAATGATATTTGAATTTATTTATCCTCGTTGTTCGAATCGAATAAGTTATTCCATGTAAGATGTAGTAAGCTGCTTCACTGCATCTGCTTGTGCATTCTGGTGCACTCAATATTTGCCTATTTGTTTGTTTCTTTACACTATTGCAACTCTTTCATTTTGTGTAAGGTTGATCCCCTGCACAGTTGACAGTACAATGCTACTGGACCAATGGAATAATCTCTTTTCATGAATGTTTTTTCCCTTATTGTTTAGTTATTGTTTATATCGTACGTGTAGCATTTATTTTGCTATATCCTGTCAACCTAAACTGGTGTATTGTCTTCTTCGTATTGCTATCTTAAGCAACAGTCAAGGTTCCCTACCCGGGCTATGGGGAGTTCTTTCTTTTATCGATATAATAATCACTAGTTAGACAACAAGTTAATTATCTGCAAGAACAGACTGTTTAGTTGCTGGTATATATGTAGGTGCTGCTCTTTTCATGCATCCTAATGTTCCATAATTCTCTGGTATATAGCATGTAATGTGCTCATGCATAGGTTTGCATATCAACTGATAAGGAGCCAGTTGGATTCTTTGTTTCATTCCCTTGTGACCTCTAAATATGCTTGTGCACCAAACCAAACCAAACAGTTATTCTTGTAATGATGTGCAGAAGAACCACTACCAGATCCTTCAAGTCGAAGAAAGTTGAGGCTCAAATCAGAATAAGTTCCAACTGATGAAATCGTTACATATGGAGCTAGATGGAGAAGAGAGGGGATTGTTATTGTCATCTTGTCAGCTCTTCGATATATCTTGCTACTTGTACTTTGCTGCCGCATTGCCCCGGCTGGCGTTTTTGATCTTATAAAGAGTCACACTGATGATATAACACTAGCCATAGGTGATGGTGAGTTGGCTATACATTATTATGTGCTTTCTCTGCATACGTTAAATGTTATATCAGAATTTTATCCGATTACAAGATTGAGCTTGTTTACATGAATTATACAGCTAAGGTTTTCTGTTCATCGTCTTTGGAGACGTTATGTTTTTAAGGCTTTTCAAGTGCATGTTTAATTTCCGGGTTAGAAACTTCTCAGGGGCTAATGATCCAAATGGCAGATGTTGATGTTGGAAAATGTGGTCAAGCAGTGATGCATGGCATCAGACTTTGCTATGGGACAGTTTCGATTTCTGAAGCTATTGCTTCTTCTGCGTGGATATTGGAATTAGCAGCCTGTCGGTTCTTTACAACTTCTACCGCAATGCTGTGTTTGTTTTCATTTTCTTTTGGTAGGCTTCTTCTCCTTTTAACTGTGTTACACATCCTTCTAAGTTCTATATGATTCCTGCGAAATTCCCTCCCCCGTTACTGCTAAGTAAATGAAGCATGATTTTAGAGTCTATGTAATTATAAAAGTTTATTTTGAGAATCTACCAATTATGCATGTTCTAGAATATTTTCTCATGATTTATAAGGAAATTTCAGCTTATGATTTTAGAAAAAAAGATTTGAGCATAGTCTCACAGATATGTTTTAGAAAAAGGCTTTTTTTTAGCAATACTCATTATAATCTTCTAGATAAGCTTAATAGACATGTTATGAGTTATACAGATAGTATATCTTGATACTAGTATTAAGCACTCAGTGAATGGGGGTCTCGATTGACCAAGTTCCAGAACTACGAGCCACCAATATGAATAGCAATTCACGGCTCTATGCATTCAAACAAAAGCATAATCCAATAGTAACAACCTTACATCATATTGTCTTTGCCCTATTTAGAATTTACTCCATAGAAATAAACAAGTTCACACAAATATAGAAAAAACTAGAAGACATTACAAACAACTCTTAATCCCAACTTCTATTTTAGATTAGAGTGTTGTTCCCTTCATCGTTCTTCTTCTTGCTCATTGTGATTTTTTCGCCTTTCTAAGATGCCCTAAATTTTGGGACCAGTTCTCCTTATAAAGCATGGGGTCTTCCTCTTTAAAATCTCAAAAGTACCTTTACTTTAGATTTATTTCGTCGAGTTTTCGTGCGGCCGCCAGGGGCGGATCTAGGGAGGTCTATAAGGGGTGTCATGGGACACGGCTTCGTCAGAAAAATTTGCTAAATATATACATACATATAATTAAAATATAGAAAAGGCAAACGATATATATATATTACAGTGATAGAATTTATATAAATGGTGTGCAGCTCGAATGGTTAAGTTTATGACATACTGCACGATGGGTTTGTGTTTCAATCTAGGCTTCATCATTTTTTTAAAAAATATTTATTTTAGGAGCTTTAAGTTGTTTACTTATATTTTCTTTCTTCCTTTGTTTTTTATTTTCTACTTTTGCCTTTTATTTTTTCTTCTTTTTGTATTTTATATAATAGTGCTAAATATTTTATTTTATATAAAATACGAAGATGCAAACACTCTCAGTAGATATAATTAACAAATGCATCTCACACAAGTTGATTTCAAACTCACTCACAAAGAAGTACCTCATACCTTTAGGGAATACAATAAGCTTAGAAATCTAGTTGCTCTCCACTAATGTACATGTAGGACTTGCATTGGTTATAATGTAGGATAAGAAATTTGATAGAGTTATAAAGTCAATTATTTCACACTTCTTTATATACTATATACATTGAGTCTAATTCACCACCTAACACGTCTTTACAATAATTTATTTTGTTTTCTTTTTATTTTTTTATTTTTTTTGTTTTCTTCTTTTCAGTTTCACCTTCTTGTGAATAAGTTAACAGACTTGCTCCTCAAGATGATGTTGTTAAAGATTTTCTCTCTTTTTCTATTTAGACCTCATCTTGCAAATTATTGTTCTTTTTTTTTTTTATAAACACCACTCACTTAACCAAGTCTTCCAAACATTATTTTCTATTCTTTCACATGAAACTCAAGGATATACACCGTATAAGGAACAAGGATTTAGGAATTAATTGGTTTACAAAGAAAATGGATTATAATAAGGCTCAAAATGATTAACTAAGGATAAGTACAATTAGTGGTTGGCTTACAGGCTAAACAAAGGTAATTGTCAAAACCTAAAACGGGTCATGAGTGGCACTCATACTTATTTTAGTAGTTCAACTTATGCACTATGACAATAATGTGGAAGATCAAATCTTATTAAAGTCGAAAATAAAAAAAAGTTATCTAGAGTCTATTACATATCTCTTTCCAAAACCTGAAAGTCACACATCAAGGACATCTAATCCTAAAGGACAATTTTTTTTAATCATTAACAATATTCCATCAAGCCTTTTTTATTCAAGGCATCACTTTGATTAAAAGAAGTTCAAATTTATGGATTTCACAGTCTTGAGATTACTGACCAATCACAACAACATATAAATCATCCAAACAACAACAATTAAGTACATACAAACTTTCACAACATTACTCAATGACTATCAATCACTATTAAGAGTCTCTATCACATAAAATAAACCATAATCTACCTCAATCGAAGAATCTAAGTCAGCAAGTTGATTCACCAATTTTTTTGCTTTCTTCAATGCCTCTAACGTTCTTAATCTATTAAGTATTCATAAGTTGTAAGTAAAAGCGCTCAATTCTTAATCAAGTTCCTAATTTTGATGACAATCAATTTATCAAGTCCCATATTCCCTACATCTCAAGCTTAGGATTAAATCTTAATTCTTTCAATTATTAAAAATCAAATGGTATTCATATAATTGTTGGGGTTATGAAGGAATTAGGGCATCATGCGGTAGCTTACAATTACAAATCATATGATAATAAATTAGAAGAAAAATAAAACTATACTAAAAGACATAATATTGTTATATGATAGGATCAATTGATCTACATAATTAAAAAATAATAAAAAGCATAAAAACTGTAGATAGAAAATCTCCCCATAAACAAAATTTTCTAAATAACTACATTGTGGATTATATTGTGTTCTGCTATTAGAATAGAGGTCTTCAATTTATAGATCTCCAAACTTTTCCTCTAAAGAAAAAATAAACCAATTATGGAAAAAAATTATATTTTCCTTTCAGAAAAAGTTCAAGCATTTATGGTAATACTTTGACTTTTCTTCAAGGAAAAAAATAAACTTCAAATAAGGAAAGAAAAGCAGGACAAAACCCTAACAAATCTTCCCTTTTAGCTAGATTTACTTGAAAAAACTTGATCCACCTTCTTTATATGCATGATAATCTTCGTTCTTCACATAGTATTCATCACTGATACTTGTCATGGTTAAAAATAAAGTTAAAATATAAGGGTTAAAATGGTTTTAAAATATTTTATTTTTATTTTCAAAGATGCAGCAGCAGGAATGTTGAAAATATGGTTTAAATTTCTTCTCCACATGTAGCTCGACAAAAATCTTCATTATCATCAAATTTATTGTAAATTGATTTGAAACCGCGTTGACACTATCTTCAACCTCGTTCCATTAAATCAATAAATCATATGCTCTGATACCACTTGTTGGGGTTATGAGGGGATTAGAGCGTCATGCGGAAGCTTACAATTACAAATCATATGATAATAAATTAGATGAAAAATAAAACTATACTAAAAGACATAATATTATTATATGATAGGATCAATTGATCTACATAATTAAAAACTAATAAAAAGCATAAAAACTGTAGAGAGAAAATCTCCCAACTTCTATTTTAGATTAGTGTTGTTCCTTCTATTTATTTATTTTCAATTTCACCTTCTTGTGAATAAGTTAACAGACTTGCTCCTCAAGATGATGCTTGTAAAGATTTTCTCTCTTTTTCTCTTTAGACCTCATCTTGCAAATTATTGTTCTTTTTTTTTATAAACACCACTCACTTAATCAAGTCTTCCAAATATAATTTTCTATTCTTTCACATGAAACTCAAGGATATATACCAGGAACAAGGATATAGGAATTAATTGGTTTACAAAGAAATTGATTATGATAAGGCTCAAAATGGTTAACTAAGGATAAGTACAATAAGTGGTGGGTTTACAGGCTAAGCAAGGGTAATTGTCACGACCCAAAATGGGTAATGAGTGGTACCTATGCTTATTTTAGTAGTTCAACTTATACACTATGACAATAATGCGGAAGCTTCAATCTTATTAAAGTCAGAAATTAAAAATCATTTACAGTCTATTACATATTGTTTTCAATAATCTGAAAGTCATCATATCAAGGATATCTAATCCCTAAAGGACAATTTTTTATAATCATTAACAATATTTCATCAAGTCTTTTTTATTCAAAGCATCGCTTTGATAAAACAAGTTCAAAATTATAGATTTCACAGTCTTGAGATTACAGACCAATCACAACAACAACAATTAAGTACATAAAAAATTTCACAACATTACTCAATGACTATCAATCACTATTAAGAGTCTCTCTATCACATAGAACAAATCATAATCTACCTCAACCGAAGAATCGAAGTCAAGCAAGCTAATTCACCAATTCTTTTTTCTTTCTTCAATGCCTCCTAACGTTCTTAATCTCTTAAGTATTCATAATTTGTAAGTAAAAGCGCTCAATTCTTAATCAAGTTCCTAATCTTGATGAAAATCAATTTGTCAAGTCTCATATTTCCTAAATCTCAAGCTTAGGATTAAATCTTAATTCTTTCAATTATTAAAAATCAAATAGCATTCATATAATACCATACATCTAATATTTAATTACCTCTCTTAATGTACCAAAATTTAATTCGTAAAATCATTTCGTACAACAAAATTTCACCCATGAAAAATGAATCTACACAGAACTAACCTGCATAAACCGTAACATTGAAACTTATATGCAAAAATTGAAGTACTTTTGATATAATCCACTCACACCCACTATCATCTACCAATCATTACCTTATGATTACCTCATAATCATTGCAATAACTACTTAACACTTGACCATTAAAATTGTCCCCAAATTCAAAGGACCCATGCTGTAGCAGCGACATTAGTTGACAGATTCAATTGCCTCCAAGCATATATTATAATAATCTAAGGGGTCATTTGGTAGTCGGATAAAACAAGTATTATTCATGTATTAATGTTTGTATAACTTATACGATGTTTGTAGATGAATAAGAAAAAAGTTATTCATGTATATAATTAATACGATGTTTGGTAGGTGGATAAGAAAAAAATTATTCATGTATATAATTAATACAACATTTGGTAGGTGGATAAGACAAAGGTTATTCATGTATAAAATTAATACTACGTTTGGCTGATTTGAAAATAATTTTTAAAATTCGCACAAATAATGCATGTATAAATTATGAGGAAATTTATGTATTATTTATGCGGAGTAGAAGGTGAAATAATTAATAAGTGTATAACTAATACATGAATAAAAAGTTAATACTCCCACTTGACTACTTTCTTCTTCTACATAATTAAAGAAATGTTTAATTTAAATACAAAGTTAAAGAAGGAAGAGGTATAATTGTAAAGAAATGTTTTAATTTTAAAAATATAACTTTACTATTTTTTAATATAAAAAAACAACATCCAAAGGAATAATTTATGCACAACTAAACCCTACATAACTAATACTTGTATAACTAATATCCGTATAACTATTATCCACATAGCTAATACCCACATAACTAATATATGCATAACTAATACCCACATTATTAATACCTGCACAACTAATACCCACATTATTAATACCTGCATAACTAATACCCATATTACTAATAATTTTATCCCGCTATACCCCTTAATCCTCCAAGTACCCATGAAACATCCTAATTATGTCCCTAACCCACTACATATTAAGGAAATTGAGGAACTGAAGCTTTACTTGGATGCACAGTAGTTCCTGATTGACGCTGCAGGTAATGTTTCTCGCCCAATCTATTTTTTTCCTCTTAATTTTTAATTCAGTTTTACACATGGGTCAAATGACATGGGTTATCAAATAAATTCTGGTATTGTTCCATTAACCATTAATTGATAAAATTAATTATTTAATAAATATTCGTCAACTAAACAATCATAATTATCGAATAATCTAAAATATCTATTTAGAATCTTTCGAGTCTTTTATAGAATAAGAATCTCTAGTAATCAAAACGGCCTGATGAGCTGTTACATTAGACACCAATTTACCCATCGTTTGTCCTTGAACGATAAAAAAAAGCGAGGGTAAGAAAGGGTACCTAAATCAACAAAAAGATGTGGATATCTTCTATGCATATCATACTCAGTCTCCCAAGTAAATGATATTCTCTATACTTCGGCAAAGTATAGGAAAGTTCAGGTAATGTGGGCGAGACGTTGTTTCATCACTCACACACACATCCGTCAACTAAATAATCATAGTTATTGAATAGTCCAAATATCCATTTAGAATCTATCAAAATAGTCTTTTATGGAATAAGAATCTCTAGTAATCAAAGCAACCTAATGAGTTGTTACATTAGATACCAATTTACCCATTGTTTATCCTCAAACGGTAAAAAAAAGTGAGGGTAAGAAAGGGTACATGAATCGACAAAAAGGTGTGGATATCTTCTATGCATATCATCCTCGGTCTCCCAAGTGGATGATATTTTCTATACTCCGGCAAAGTATAGGGAAGTTCCGACAATGTGGGCGAGACGTTGTATAATCACGAGGCTTATAATGATGTAGTATGTATGTGTGTGTATATATATATATCAGTTTTGTGTTTACTATTATTGCATTCTTACAGAAAAAGTTTAAATGATTTTCATCATTATCTATACTATACTTCAATTGAGTTACTTTCAGTCTTTCAACTTAGTTATTTGTTTATTCAACCCTATTACATATCGTACATTCAATGTATTAGTGTCATTTGACCTGCCTCGTTTCATGATGCGGATTTCTTTCAGGTACTTAGGATCATCAATAGGCGTTCCGTTGAGATCACTTCATCTGCTCATCATCTTTTAGGTGAGGCCTATTTTCTTTCATAGGACTCCAGTCTTGTGATTTGTTAGTAGTATCATGTTGAGGTGTCATGGGTCTTGTTCTGACACCTATATTTAGATAGTAAAGGCTTTATAGATAGACATTTTTGGGTAGTCTTTAAGTATTCAGTTTCAAATGTTTTGTTTAAAACTTTATGTTTCATACTCAATTTTTGAGATAAATTTGAGATTCAATAAACTGTTCCAAACAATTCTTCAGTTTTGATGCTTGTGTATATATGCTTGAGTTAGTCTTCCGCTTAGTAGTCAGCCAAGACAAGGGTTCTCTTGGAGATCAACAGTGGTACTCAAGTGCCAATCATGTCTAGGGTGTGCCTTGAGGCGTGACATCATATGCCTCCTTATCTGTTGATATTGATGTAACTTTTCACTTGTCTTCTATCAAGAGACTGGGGGTGCGTTTGGTAGGAAGGAAAATGTTTTCCACGGAATTTTCTTGGAAAACAAGTGGATTTCTAACTTATTTTCTTATGTTTGGTTGGTGAGTAGAAAATATTTTCTGAAAAATATTTTTTTCAGAAAATATATTTTTTATTTTTGGTTTGTATTAAAAAAAAATACTTTTTAAGAAAATAATTTCTGATCCAAAAATTAATCCCGATAATTGATCTAGGGCCCGACACCCAAACTAGGACTGTCACGACCCAGGGGTACCCCCTAGATGTAACACGGCGTACTTGACCCGAATGGGGTCTCATACAAGCCCTTAACATATCATAACATAAGATAAAAGAAATGATGCGGAAATTTAAAATTTTATCCATACAATCGAAGTCTTTCATAAAAGCAAGCGGAAGTCTAGACTTGTCTCAATTAGCCATCTAATACAATCTTTGAATCAAATAGGGACACAACCCTAACAACATAGTTCGAAGTGAAATAGCAAGAAAGAAACTACAAATGACTCATAAGTCCTCGAATCATGAGAACTGACCACAAGCTAGAAGAATAGTCGATCCAAGCTTGAACCAAAAGAAGATCGCCTTAAGAACCGGACCCTACACTTTGGAAAAAATGTAGAAAAATATGGGTTAGTACAAAAATGCACTAAGTATGATAGTCATGCATAAAAACCTTGAAAACATGCTAAAAAGGACATTTTAGTTGAAAAACATGCACTTTACCAAGTTTGAGAATCATCATGCACATTAGTATAAAAGCTTAGCTCACAAGCATATTCAACATATAGATCATCATAGCATAATCGTATCATCTCATAAGTAACCCTAAGTTATACTTGTGCAATGCATAGATAAGATCTCATAATCCCATCTACACTAAGTACCACTTTTAGGCCACCATAATCATACTTACCATTCTTTGATCTCGTTTTTAGTTAATACTCATAGACAAGGAAACCTTCACATTTACTAAGTCATATCAAGGAAATCAACTCATAGCAACAATCCACATTAAGCATACTTCATTTTATAAATCATCATAACATAAAAGGAACACACCATAACTACTCTCAAAACCTACTTTTGAAATTCATGGATTAAGTCCCATATCCCACCCACACTAAGTAGTGCTTCTTGAGTAACCATAGTTCATAATGCATCTTTTTGTTCATGATGAAAATAAGTCTTAACCGACATAGACCATGTGAGATTAACATGGAATCCGATGTCATGCCCACACCGAAAAGAGGTGTCCTACTTGCCTAAAGTAGAACTAACATATATTAGCTTTTAGGTGGACCCACTAGCTAAAGACCTATGAGGGCACATAGTTATGGGATAAGGAGGTTGTTACTAGAAACCCGACCATATTAGGGAGAGCTTCCACCTCACAATATTCACTCGTTACTAAGCATTAAATTACCAAGAAGTATTTTATTCTATATTAACATCATGACACATGAAAGGGATGTCATTGGCCTACCGGTTCAAGGTACATCATTAGAATAGCTCATTGACTCCTCATGAAAGGGGTACCATTGGTCTACCAATTCAAGACAAGCATTAGAATACTTCATTAGTCATTCATGAAAGGTATGTCATTGACCTACCGATTCAAGGTATATAAATCAAGATAACTTTTAATTACACATTGAAGGGATGCCCTTAGCCTACCGATTCAAGGTATATCAATCAAGATAGCTCTTTAATTTTACATGAAAGGGATGCCCTTAGCCTACCAATTCAAGGTATATAAATCAAGATAACTTTTAATTACACATGAAAAGAATGCCCTTAGCCTACCGATTCAAGGTATATCAATCAAGATAGCTCTTTAATTTTACCTAAAAGGGATGCCCTTAGCCTACCGATTCAAGGTACATCATTATATGTGAAAACCTTCACCACATGTCATATTCGTACATAGGTGCATACATGAGGGTAATTATCCAACAACACCACAATTAGATCATAGCCATATTCACTTTACTCTCAAAGTGTCACTAAAGCACATACATAAATCTCATAATCATGCATACTTCTCATACTTTGCCCTTCAAGAACCATGGATCATAATTCATCAACACATCTAGAATTACTACATTAGACATGGATAGTAACATGATTCAAGTAATCAATTCATTACATTCATAATTCTATAACATTCTACTTGCTTCAATCAATACCCACACTTTAACATCCAATTTGAGAAAATAGGGTAATTCATGGATTCTTGAGGAATTCAACTTTAAATAATGTAAAATCATCAATATATCCATAAACAAACATAATTCAATCATTAAAAATGAATTTGAAAGGAATCCATGAGATTGAAGTCAAACCTTAACTTTTGGGTATTCTAGCTTTGAAATTTAGGGGTTTTGAAGGGGCTCCATGGGTGAACCCATGGATGAAGAAGCTACCATACCTTATTGAATATTTACCACAAATTTGAGGAGAAAATCTTGATTCTTCAACTCTAGCTTCACCTTTCTTCTTCTTCTTCTTCCTTGGAGTTCTAGAGAGAGTTTATTTGGGGAAAGTTGGTTATGGATTTGAGTTTTGGGATTTTATGAAGTGAATGGGTTGGTTAATGACTTAAAACACTTATATAGGTGTATTTAAACAATATAAAACCACCTCACATCATACTAACTAAAATAGGAATTACCCAAACTACCCCTACACTAAACCGACTTAGACCAACCTACATGCCCCATCCACGACCCCCCCACGGCCCGTACTGGCAGGGCGTGAGTTGGGGTTTTGCAGCCCCTCATCTTGGCATTGACCCACGAGGCTCCACCCATGGAGCGTGGACCACCCTATAGGGCGTAGGTTCCTCCGCGGGTATCACGACCCAAGCCTAGGGCCTAGACGTGACATGGCAAATGAGGAACCCGAAGGAACCCCAAACAAGCCTCTCAGACTTGTCATCACACTTCATCGGTCGCGGAAGTACATTCAACATTAATTAACGGGAAATAGGGACTAAGGGCAAACCATTTCAAAATGACATCATAGAACAAGAGTCAAGCTCATTTACAAAATACTTGTCCAACGCACACATTTACATACATAGATAGGACGGGGCCATGACATACTACCGGCTCCCCTCATAGTCAAAATACAATTGCAAGCTAAAGTCTCAAAACATAGGAGTAGGAAACATAACATAGCCCTCGAATCATTGAGGACT